>JANRGW010051156.1:0-37516 GCA_024733675.1 Psilopsiagon aymara | reverse complement strand
AAGGATAATACTGGAATCTAAAATTCTAACACATTATATATATGACTTCTCATCCTTCAGAAAGTGACAAAACCAAAAGCTTCAGACATACTGGTACTTCACAGCATGCTGTAAGTTTATTTTCTTCACCAGATTTGTTTAATTATTTTGAATTTAACTAAGTTGACAAAAATCCGAAGACACTAGTTAATATAATGACTTTTCAGATAGGAATGTAACTCAACCTTAGCACAACTCCACTGACTTGCTGTGAGGTTCCACTAAGAAAGGGACAGTCCATCATTATCATTATTAAATGGTCACTATTGTATGGGTGTTACATTAAAAATAAGCAAGCCCCAGTCCTGTACCAAAGAGTTTACAGCCTGTAAGCAGCTGCAGTAATGCTAAACAGTATGATACTAACAGATAACTTCCACATAAGCTAAAGTAGGAGGATAGTGTCTCCATGTGGTAAATGGCAGTAAAGTCACAAGCTGAGAAAGAAAAGTAACTTAAGGGCAGTTTAACAGACCTTTGCATAAAACCACAGTTCCTTCTCTAGCCCAGACCGTCAAAAGTCTGCAAGGACTGAGTGAGAAAGTTGGGCCAAAAGTGTGATGAAGTGGCAGGAAAAGGCAGAGAAGTCAAGACTTGTATTTACTGCAGCTGGGCAAATCCCCACATACAAAAAGGTACAGAACTGAAGCAATGAAAAGGCAGAGAAAACACTGGAGCAATTAGAGAGAGAAGACATTTTATAAGCACCAAACAAGAAAGTCTGCTGTACTTTGGGCTAGGAAGTCAGTGCAGATAAAGTCACAGATCCACCGAGTGGAATACAGCCATCTAGTTTGGCAGTAGGTTAACAAATTAAAACCAAGTTTTTAGCAGGAGCAGATATGCACACTCCAAAACAAGAATGTAAAATTAGTTAACCTAGAGAAGTTTAACATACAAAATGCATACAGAAATAAACAACATCATATAAATTTATGTAATTACAGACTCATGCATCCTAGCTTTAAACCTATAAACAATAACACAAAAAAAGGCTCAGTCCTACACACTTTAACTGCAATGGGTATCACTACATGGAACAGTTAAGATAGTGCTTCAAGCATGGGAGCATAAGTCTGAAGGCAAGGTCCTCAAGTTAGGAACACAGACACTAACTTCTGAACCTATTCCTGATGTTGGAATATATCTGATAAACCAACTAGATGTCCTTAGAGAACACTCAACATTAGTTCTAGCTTCACTGTGCAGTCACAGGGTACTTGTAAAGCATTACAGAAAGCCTACGACAGATTTTGTCTCCTGAAATCTACTGAAAACAAGGCACTGCAGAAGAAGTCATTTGTGACTAGAAGCAAGAATCAGATGCAGATTCATAGCACCTTACGATGCTATTTATGTTATAACTACGTATTAGAACCCTGTTTTGCAAATTTTGGAACCAACGTTGATCAGTCTGGGGATCCTCACCCTCTGTGAAGCCAAGGCTACCAAGCTATTGCAAGATTGAGCCTCAATCCCTTGCAGTTAACTAAAATATCTACAGGAACTAAAAGAAAATATAACTTGTTCACTACAGTTGTGTGATACCACAGTAACTCTCAAACCCTTTAGCTTTTATTCCTTAGATGTGCAACATGGTTCTAACCCATCAGCACTTATGACTGATGCATCTGCAGGAAGCTTCTCATGAATGCTGCAAGCTTCTGAACTTCTTCTACAGTCACCGCATTGTATAAAGAGGCACGGATTCCTCCCACAGATCTGAATTGAAAACAGAAAAAAAACAGAAAGGTTTTGTATATTCTGAAAAGAGACATTAATAACATTCACACATATTTTAACATACCCCTACTCCAAAGGGGTAAAAAGTTAAATTTTATGTGAATAAGAAGCAACATTTAAATCTTCATAGCAAGCTTGCAATCTAGAGAAACTCTGAGGTTTTTAGTTATTTGCAGCCCTAACACTGTAGCTCTATGACATCAAAAAGCTATCCATTTTTAATCCCACAAACACCACTGGACATGGGAAGATGCTCTTGCAACCAGATAAACAAGGCATACAGAAAAGCTTTACACAATGACAGAATCTGGCTTCGAGAGTCACCTTCTTTGGCATTTGCAGAGAGACAGATTTACCAAACTGACAGCAGAATTGAGGAGAAAGCTCTCTGAAGCCCACCACACCCCCAAAAAATTGAGAAGAAAGCTCTCTGGAGTCCACCACACCTCAGCAGTAGCTGAGCCACCAGCAGTCTCTGGTTACAGTCTCAGGTTCTCTCAGACTGGTATTCCAAATGATGCCAAAGCAGTGTGAGGAACAGCATGTGGGCAAGAAAGGCTGGTAAGTCAACGCACAAGCCGGCTGTTGTATCACTGTAGTAACAGTGTAGTAACTGTAGTAACAGGAAAGGGATTCATCTGACTAATACTTACCGATGCCCTTTCAGAGATATCATGTTGAGCTCCACAGCTTTCTCAAGAAATTTCTTTTCCAGGGCTTCATCACCCTTGGTACTGCCAATGCGGAAAGGGACATTCATTCTGCTTCGGTTCTTTTTCTCCACTGGACATCTAGAAAAGTTGCAGAATGTGATGATTAATCCATTTTGTGCTAATTTTACATTTTCAGCTACATGCACTTTCAGAAAGTGAAACTGCATAGGTTTATTATCCAAGTCATTCCTCCATAGCTTAAAAGTCATTACTTTCTGTGAAAGAAAGCAACCATCCTTTAAACAAGTATACTAACAGTAAGTGGAAGGCTTATTAACTCCTCCTGGAGTACTCAAAATTGCCCCAAAAGAATGCACAGGAGGGATAACAAAAACCACCAGCCCACCCGCAACAGTCTCAGTTACATTCCCTAGGGTGAGTGAGATTAGTTACACAAATTTTGACTAACTCTCAAGCAGTTTCCTCAAAGCCAAAGGAAGGTTAAGAAGGAAATTTCCATAGACATTAGAGATGTCTGTTAGTGGTTTAAGTTCACCTTTTACATTAGTATTCAGAATCATGAACATCTCAAGTAGAAATCTGCAAAACAAATCTTGCATTGCATACATGGCCACAACATACGAGGTGCATCAGAGCTCTTTAAATATCTTAAAATTCCCTTTAATCTAAAATAGAAAATTCAAGATATATTTAAAGCAGAATTTCTCTTCAATTATTTTATGAGAGTAAGAATAGGGGGGTGGCAGGGGGGTGATTTAAATAGTTTTCTTTAGTGCATCTAAAGATATGAAACCTCCAGATTTATTCTTTCCCAAGGCTGTGATGTAGTTTCTTACAGGGACTCATTAGAAACAATTTCTCAAAAACTGCATTCAAGTTTCATACCTATTATTATTCTATTTGACAAAGAATGGGTATCACTATTGTTTAGTTCCTTCCTTGGTTCCTTTGTACAGATACATCCGCTTTGAAGAGAAAAAAGATCAATTGTACCTGCCTATGCAAATTTTCTACTTGAGATGCAACCAAAAAAAAAATACTTTTCAAAAAGGGCTATGCATGCGAGCATTCCCATATCTGCAAATCTGTAGCTATGCTATAGCTTTTAGAAGATCCAGTTACTATAAGGCAATCCTGTGTAACTCAGTCAGTGCACAGGCTTTGGAAAGTAAACTGCAAACGGGACACAGCACTTTGTGGAAGAAAGTCTCCATTTGCTAACTGGCTTGTCACACTGCTTACCCAGTGAGGCATGCCACATTACAGCCGGGAAAGCAGCTTCAGATGAGTCTCCCTTTTAGTCACAGATAAAACAAAAAAAAATCCAGCCTTAAAGGTATTGCTTATTAAGATGTATATGGCTCCGTTTTGCCTTCCCAATGTTTACAATCCCATCTGCACTGCATAACCCCTCACAGACCAGCCTGCCAGAAACAGATTTCTCTTTGTCACAAAATATTTTTTCAAGGCTTTAATTGCTTACTGAAGTTTATGAAAAACTCTCAGGATTTCAGTACAGCAGGATCACAATCCTGATCATGACAATGCTAAAGGCAAAACTGTTCTCATTAAATGGATAGGGAGAATGCATTAAATATAATGATGCAACTATATCCCTGTCAATTAAGATTACAGCGAGCTTTAATTTTAAATCCAAATTTAATTTGCCCTATCCTAACTTTGGCTTGAAAGTTATTATGTCCCAAAAATGTGGATTTTATACTGGAAGTAAAGGAAAATACTTTGCAGTTTCACAGTCAGTTATTCGTTTGAGCTTGGCAAATACTACAATTATTCCAAATTACAACATCTGCTTTTAGCTACACATATATTTGGTCCTATGAGATAAAAAATACCTTGCAACAACATGTAAAAATCAGAGAGTTAAGTCTGCTTTGGAAAAACATAAAAAATAACTGAGGAAAATAAACTGTATTACATTTTTACTATATCTATGTCTGATCTTCCTCTTTCTATTCAGAAACTGCTGAGAACACAGCATAATTAGCTAATTAAAATTCTCTGTTTGACAGAGAAAAAGGAGAGTCTGACTACTGAAAGAGACAGTAGGAAGGATGTGATGCAAAAGCAGTCACTGCAGTTTCTTACAAGCCACTTTCTCTGTTTTGGCCTGCAAGAGATTCAGTAAGCATACTAACCACAAGCTCTGTATCTGTTTTGTACTCTTCTCCTAGGCTCCTGCATTTTATTAACTTTAGAACATGGACTACTAACATGCTTTACAGCTGATAGATACAGGATAACTTGAAACAGCTTCCTACTGTAATGAGACTCATTCTTGTCAAGTGAACAGTTTGAACAATGAGTTTCCAAGTGAATGTTTTGCACAAGTAATCCCACAGGAATTTCAATATACTGAAAAGGGAATGTTAAAAACATGCTGCAACCAGGTTCTTAAAAGTTACAAATGTTTGGCTCTGCAATGAATGTTGAAAACAAGGGGAGAAGTATAGCAACTTACACATAGAATCCATTAGATTTGTCTATAATATCATAAATCATTTGTGATTTGATTAAACTAAGTTTATCCATAGCTGCAGCTCCACCGTTATTCTTTATCCATTCCAGTACCAGTCCCATGATATAAATACTACAAAAGAAAATAACATTTTTCGGTCAGATTATAAAAAGAAAAAAACCCAACCAAAAACACTTCTCCCCAAAAAAACCCAACAAAAAAACACAGTTCTGTTCGTTAGTTCACAAACTGTTTCAGTAACAAAGCCATACATTTGGTTTTAGAGTGCTTAACAACCCAGAGTCTGAAGTATTTTACAAATAATGACAATTTTAAGCAGGCAGTATTTTTTGAACACAGATAAATTCCAATGCTACACAAATCTGTTGTACCAAACCTCTTCCTTTGCCCCGCAGAAGGACAAGTCCTGCAGGTTTCCTGCAGCTCTGTTAGGCTCCCTAGGACATCCCCAGACACGCTGCAGCGACTGCTAGTTCATTGGCCACGTAACTGTCTGTCAAGTGCTAGAAGGAGCCAGAGGTAGTGCAAAAGTGAGTAGCATTCACCCTGCATGGCTACTGTAGCAAAGATACAGCAGTGAACCCCAAATGTGTGCACACTAATAACACCAGAAATCTAATCATATTTTCAAACATAAAAAATTAAAACTATAATCCCATTTCTGTCTAAAAAGACCTTTTGCCCCCATGGACAGTGAAGTTTGGTGAAACAAATAATGATATACTTGATTATTCATTACCATTCAAGTTCTAAGTAGAGATCTGGAAGCCTCCTGGCATCAGGTGGCTTGGGTGTATTAGTATTTCAATGCTAGTTAATAAGCACCATATAAAAAAAATCCCCGAGGCCTTTTGCCCTTGTGCTTTGGCTACAAAACTCAGCTTGTTCAAGGCTAGGCATTTCCCACAACTACAACACTTAATATAAAAAAAACTGTTCACAAGTTTTTATGGCATACTCCCAACAAGTTTGCTTTTATTAAACCCTTCATTACAAATTCCAAGAGGGTGCTCAGAGACCATAACCCTACCCTAACATAAACATAGCAGGAGGCTGCTTTAACCTTTGCTACTTTTAATTTCTATGGGGATGCCAGCATCAAATCTTTGAATACTGCAGAAAGAATGCAGACTGACTTTTATGCAAAGCACCTTACAGCTTTAAGAGCAGAATCCTGATATATTTATGACAGCACACTATCAACTACCCCAGTGTAAAAGATTTAAGTGAAGCCTATGCTCTTGCCAAAAATACCGGGCTACATTCACCTCTTGCCCTCACTTGCTCCAGTGAACCTTCTTGGATAAGTAAAGTTTAAAGAAGTCAGCCTTAGAGTCATCCACAAAACCCAGCCAGCTAAATCTTTTATCCTTCTTTCATGTAAAAGTAATGTTTCTGGAGCAATTTTAAATGCAAAATGCACTCTGGAGCATGGAAATGAGATTTTTATAGCAAATTTATTGTCAATTTTAGCAAAGCAGATTAGGGTCAAAGAGTCAAGCTCTGTAGTGCAAGGAGTTTAAAGCCATTAGCATCACCTTAATTTAATTTTACTTAACATCCTGCTGAAATAGCTTTTGCAAATTCAGTTAATATTTTCTGCCTGTTTTTCCTGCCAGCAGGCTATTAGAGAGTGAGAGAGTGCAAGTAAAAGAGCTGAGGAAAGAAAGAACTAAGAAGCTTTGCCAGTTCCTTGCAGGAACTGGAACAGGCATTTAGAGCCAAGCCAAACAGATGTGCACTCTGCCAACATTTCAGTCTCTGTTACATTCTGGATCCTGGAATGTACTCCGATGTGGGTCTGTAGCATGGAGTGAAATCCAGCAAGGCAGTGATACAAAAGGAGAAAAACTGCTAGTTCAACTTTATTCTCAGCTCCCTTAATCTCCCACTAACTTGTTGATGTTACTGACACATACTGAGTTACATCTAAAGCAGCACTTTCTCCTCAGAAGTTCTTTGCAGCGGCTGAAGTAAAGCTGCAGAACTTAATTTGGCTTGTTTCTTGAACTGTGTTGTTCCTCTGATCTAAATGCTGAGATTAAGTAGAACCTTTCAAATGGAAATAGCTTTGTGCTTGGAGAACATGAATGGCTGGAATTAAAACCTAGCATGTGCAAGCACAGAGTGTCCAAATCAGAATGCTGGACTTGGCAGTCAGGAAAATACTCAATCATGGAATCCAGGCTTTTCAAACACTGGGAAAAGAGACACACAGCCCATGTTAAAGCAACATTCAGAAAAACTACAAAAAATCTGGAAACATTTAAGGTAAATTCTTGTCTTAACAGCAGCCCTAAGGACAAGGGCAGACATCGTGACAGCACTGTATACTCTACATCTACAGCATGCATACTGCTTGGGAAAACTAGTTGCGCATTGTAAAATCTGGGATAAACATATGCTTATGAGATTTACTCTTCTTCTGATAAATTAAGATAACTGTCTCTGTTACTTAGGTAGTAAGAATCAGCAGATTCAGAAATACAATTAGTATCACTTCAAATTGTACTGACTTTAAATAAGTAGTAGCATTAAGGTAGGCTTTATACACATGAATCACTGTACTTCATACCTGTACAGCGCATTTATTATCTGTTGGACATCATTAGGCAACTTAACTTTAACAATGTCTACCTTTAAAGATAAGATTTATTTTTTATTCAAACAATTTGATAATGCACTCTGACACTGACTTTCAATCTTGACTTTTTCATACATGCCAGAATTTTGAAGTAGTTTAAAAAACTTCAGGGAGGGAAGGGGAAGAGGGAGAGGGGAAGGACAGGAAATACGTGGTCTGAAGATTTGCTTTTTTAAAATATTTGTTCCAGTGAACACTGGTATAAAAATGCTCCAGATTAAGAATGGGTAGATACTACTGGTCAACACAATTATTCCAGTAGCAAAACATCATTTCACCAGTTAACACAAGGTAGGAGACAGTAATATTAGAAGAGCAACCTGCAGTCTGTTCTGCTTCTTGCATACATGAAATCACCAGGTAAATGCCAATTTTATGATCTTGATTGCTAGCAATGATTATGAAGCTAAACTAATTTCATTTCTGGATGCCAAGTCAAACACTGAAGTGGGTAGAAAAGAATAAGGAAACTTGTACCAGAGAATAAAAAGCAGCAATGACTAAATAACCTTTAAAAACAAAACAAAACCACACACAAACCAAAAAAACCCACAACCTTTGGTAGTTTCATTTCAAAACCAACAGTAGTAAATGGTGTAGCTAGAACAAGACATAAAGACATATTTTTTAAAAAAAAACATTTACTATTATTTACAGCAGAGATAGGGATCTGGAAGGTTCACATGCCAACACAAACCTCAGGAACAAATTAAATCAAAACTGCACTGAGTGTTCAAGAAGCAAGACTAAGTGCCAAATTACCTACTTGCAAGCGACAGAAGCACCACCACCGAATTGACAAGAGTTCCTCAAAGGCAAAACTGGATCCTGAAACTTTCACAATGAAATTAGGACATATAATATTTACTTCTAAAATTACTATGTCCTTTATGGCTGAGTCCTACTAGGCTACCTCAAAGCCTGCTATGGCCATGTGGCTGGACTTTTCCCGTGTTTCCACAGGGTTCCTGGGAAACACACCAACGTATCAGTGTCTTGAAGAGACTGAGCTTGTGAAACTTTTCTCAGTAAGAGCAGCAGATGGCAGTGCAGTTGCTTCCCAGAGAGATGTTAAACAGCAAGGGTAAATTACCTGTAGCACGGCGGAGTGTTATACAAAGAGCCGTTCACTGCCTGCGTTTTGTAATCCAGAACTATAGGGCATTCTTTCAGTGCAAATCCCAACAAGTCCTCACGAACTATTACAACAGTAACTCCAGCACAGCCAACATTCTTCTGAGCACCAGCGAAAATCACTCCAAACTAACAGAAGAAAAGAAGGACTTGTTACATGCATCCACTAGTAAATCTTATAACTGATTAATACTCCAATATCATTATACAATAGGGTACAAGTCAGCATAACAGCTTGGAAATGTATTGAAAATATGTAAGTTGTAAGTCAGAGAAGAATTACAAGTTCTGATTTCCAAGCGGAGTTACAGCTACAGTTGTTATCCCATATGTGTTTATTATTAGAGCCATCTACCTTCTTCCAACTGAGGAACAGTAAATTTCCCAGAGATTTGCTAAATGTTTATCTAGTAGCCACAAATAATTCTCAAGGCAGCCTGTCCCAATTTCACTGTACTCCAAGCAAATTTACTAAAATTCATACAGAGATCACAGTATTTTCAACTGATTTTTGGTATTTCAGAGGACCATATAATCTACCTGGTCAAAAAGATAGATGAGGAAAACCCAAGACGAACGCACTAACAATTGCCACTTCTTTTTGCTACACACAGATAAAAAGGTAAAATATGATACCCTCAGTGGTCAGTAACACTTTCCACTCCTAACACACTTTACAAACATAAGCAAGCAAGTACTGTGTTCTGTCTCTTGTGTCGTCTACAAAACAGAGACAACAGTTGTGAGGCATAGGAAGCTTTATCAGCTTAAAAGGGGTTACAGATTTTCCGCGTAAGAGGCATGATCAAAACCTGTGATTCACAGTACCTTGCTATAGCCATATACACTATCTATAGACTAAACAGAATTCAGAGGGTATCTTTTTCAGCTACAGCATCAGTGAAGACCACAAAGCAGACAAACTTGGACAGCTATTAAAAAAAAAAGGGAGAACAGGTAGACACTGAAATCTGAAATTTTCTAAATTTCAAAATTTGTGTTCACTGTCAGATACAAAAATCAACAAAACACAATGTCCTGCATTACACTGCTCAGCATCTCCAGCCACCCAGGTATTTCAAACTGTCTAATTATACACATTTAAGTTTGAAAATGCTTTATGCAGCCACTGTGTCCAACACTGTACCTTGGAAACATCCACCGGTCGGGACAGGAAGTTTGATGACATATCACAAACCAAGACTGCTCCTTTGACATCAGGTACAAAGTCAAACTCCACACCATGAACAGTCTCATTAGCACAGTAATAAACATAAGATGCATCTGGATTAAGATTCCAAGTGCTTGGGTCAGGAATGTCTGAGACAGACAAAAAAGAAAACCAAAGGTCACTGGAGGTAAGGAATTTTCTTGTTCAAGTAAAATGCAGACTTAAGTGCAACCCTACAACAATTTTGCAGTATAAAGCATTCATTGTCTTATTACTAGGAAGATATAATTTATCTGCAAATGAAGATTTTTATTTGCACTCTCAAAATTCTGTGATGAGCCACCATTAAGCTTGCAAACACCCTTCTAATTTTCAGCCCTTATTCCTCAATGGATTTAAATCAGGTTTGCAATCCCAGACTGAAAACTACTGCCGTGGGGTACAAAACAGCATTTCAGAGAATTGAGGCATTGGATCAAAGAATCCTCCAGATTCTCACTGGCAAAGTTCTCCAAAGCTGCATTTCTGAGGATCCCCAGAAGCATTTCAGTCTTGCCCAAGCTGAACGCAAGTTTATCTAATTACCTCCTATTCAAGCTTTGCAACTGATTTGCAAAACTAGTATTTCTTCTGTCAACAGGCAAATACAGGCATGCCCTGACACCACAGAACAGGTTTTGCATAGAACAAATGGTTGCTCTTTCTTCCTTCTCTCCTCCAGAACACATAGGGAAGAAGTGCTGTTATGGCCGCCACCATCACTTACTACCTTTCCCCTTATCCACAGCTGCCAAATGGTGGATACACTCCCTAAATTGGAAAACTGTAGGTTGAATTCCTTCCTGTGCCTCAAACGATACAAACTGATCTTCCAAGTTTGCGCCCTAATCACCTGTTAATATATTAACTTATATGTGGATATTCTTTGCCTTCCCTGTTGCGACTCTTACCAGTTCAAATGCTATCATTTGGACCAAAACTAAAACCTGCGAGCATGACTAGCAGGGCTAGAAATGAGAAATCAGGTATCCCTACGCCAAGAATTATTTATGTATATACAAATTTTACACTTAAGTTCTTCACAGAGACTATCTCATAAAAATACCTAATGCCTCAATTACAGTAAACGTTTTCCTTCCTTCTATACTGTGTTCAGTCAGATTATGTTATGTCCAGTAATAAGGTTCCAGAGGAAGAGCTGAAATGCTTCTTCTACTTCAGAGCTAACTGCCTGTTATGACACATGGGTGGGAAAAATAAGTATTTGTGAACCCCTGAAAATAGGTAAGAGAATGCAGGTCTCCCATCTCCTGAGTCAACAAGGTTAAGATACCAAACATGCTTCTGAATTTCACACCAATCTCACTGAGTGCACTTGAAACTGAAATACTTTGCAATACCCCTGCAAACAGCTTAAGAACTCAGTCAAACAAACAAAAAATATAAAACAACAAAAAAAAAAAATCAGACAGCCCAGACCATTTCCTTAACAATACACATTTGCTTCTTGCAACTTATTTTCTGCAACCTGATCAGCCTAGTTTCACAATTCTCTTTTGGTGGAGAAGGGTAACACATCTAACAGATCTCCTAGCGATGAACATGGGAAGATGTGGCAGGCAGTCTTTTGAGTGCTGGACAGTCAACTCTAACCAGCTAACACTAAATAACCTAACAGCCAAGTTGGACCATTTTTTAGAGTGATTCAAAAAGCTAAGCATTCATGTGAACAGTTGCAGTCATCAACTTACTTGTATAGGCACCAAGTTTTGGATGAACGATATTCACTTTGGCATACTTCTCTGCTTCTTTAGCTGCTTTTGCTGACCAAGCTCCAGTAACCACATAATCTGCATGTCTTCCCTCCTTTAAACCAATGAGGTTAAGTGGGACTGCACTGAACTGAGCAGATCCTCCTCCTTGGAGGAAAAGGACTTTGTAGTTTTCTGGTACATTTCTGCATGCAAGAAATAACCATCTATTATTATTCCCAGAAGACACAGGATGCATATTACTTGATACTATGCATTTACAGCATAAAGCAACAGAGGAAAAACACTGTCATTTCAGAAGATTCTACCAAGAGTTTAGACCAAATTGCATTAACTTACTTCAGCACTGGTCTTCACTAACAACTTAAGTATTAAGAGTAATACTACATATTTGACTGCAAAAACTCGATGAAAACAAGTTTTTCAACCCCCCTTGGACATCATCAAATAAATTCACTCCTGAGTAACTTTACTGTCATAGTACACACAAGCTTAGAAGATATTCCAGTAGAATTAATGCTCACTTATAATTTTGTCTACTGCTTGCTTCATGGCTTTTCTGTCAAGCCACTAACTTCACATTGAAGTGCAGAACTCAGCTTTGAGGCCCTCCAGTAGGCAGTGCAACTGTATAGTAAACTGTGCATTTAGAGCAAGTGCCATAAGGAGTAGTACATACAGTAACAAAAATTACTTGTTCAAACTAATAATTGAAACCTGTCAATAATTCTGCCCGCGACTGACAGGCAAGCTTTTATATGAGATGACTAACATTGTAAGCTACTATGACAACGCTAATTCTAATATACAATGTAATTATTTCAAACTTTGAAAAACGTGTCACACTACAAACAGGAAATGGGCTTCTGCTCAAGGATTCTAAAACATGTAACGTACAGATCACCTCTACACCACTAGAGAACTGATTTCCACCGTTTCCACTTACTTCTTGAAGTTGATGCCCTTCATTAATTCTATGAAGGTGACAAAAATAGAAGTTTCATAAGAAAAGGCAACCAAGCAGTGTGTAGTAGACATATAAAAAGCACCTTAACCTAATAAAAGCCCTTACTCAAATCCAAATAAATCAGCACCAGACAAACAGAAGACCAGTGTCCTCTCCAAGATTAATACCCTATCAGCATCTAAAACAAAAGGCAATCCACGCCCCCATACACAAGCACTTTCAAGGAAGGGTCTCCACAGTCTCCACATTAGTCATTACTGCTGCAACTAACACAAAAACAAGTAGGAAGTAACAGACTTACAGCAATTCACGCACGAGATTTTCAGCTGTATTTAAAATTTTCGTGAAGTCTGAGGTCCGATGGCTCATTTCTTTGGTGGAAAGAAAAGAAATAACATGAAACAAAATGGTAATACATCAATGTTATTTTAAAATCGTGTTAAGCTTTAAAACTTTTACTCTATAGACCTAAAACGCCTGGAAGTCCCATTCCCAGTTTCAAGTCACACTATTTTTATTGCTGAGCCTTCCTAAATACTTACACAAGACTTATATCTCCAGTCTTGTCCAGATCCAGGCAAACCCCATCCATTCACTTTTGGCATCCACATCATCTTACCACCCCCAAGAACTACAGGAGTAAGTTTTTCTCACTCTAAGAATTTTCTCTGCTAGCTATGCTGCAGCAAGTATAAAGTAAGGTGTAGTGATTTGTTTTCTTATTTTTTGCAAGGCTTCTTCATGCCATAATCCTAATTAAATATTAAGCACACTTAGGGTTAACCAACACTAATTCTTTTTATTAAATCCATATGCTTTCTTCCGTCAGTAAGAGCATACAACTTAAAAATAAATACAAATCCTGCAGACTGGTTCACATTCTGCTTTTAGCAAACAGTTTCACAGGACTAGTAAAAAGCTGACCATCTTCTTGCACAAAGTTATGTGCAACTGGAGCTGAACGCCAGTCAGCTACCATATGGTGTAGAAGACACCTCCTCCTTATGACAGGACAGCACTGCCTTCCTAATGGGAAGGAAATCCATCAGGTGTATCTGAAGTGTTCTGCCACACAGATATATAAGATCCTATATATGATATCTATATATACACACATATAGCATTTGTATATCTGCAGAGAATATGTGTATACACATATAGTATTTTATATTTTTTTTTTAATATATATTGCCTATATATGAATACACTCCCATATCCCTGCTCAGTGGTCCAAAAGTACTAACATTCTCAGTACGATTAGGGGTTTTTTTTTGTCTCTAATCCTTTGTTTGTATCACTAAACATCTGGCTTTGCATCACTTTATGGTCTGATGAATGGCAGAAAAGCAGTGTGAAAAAATATTCTCTGAACATACACAGCAGTAGTAGATAAGTTATTAGTAAAGAGTTTAAATACCAAGATAAAAAAGTTTTATTAAACAACTTGTCAAACATCTAAATTAAAAAGAAAAAAATATATCAAAATCTACAATTTTCAGTCTTACCAAGAACACTTATACCAAGTCCTTTGTAGTCCACCAATTCTTTCTGTGCTTCTAGTAACACCTAACAAAGGAAAAAAAAATCCACAAATAAATTAAGTGAATTTTCCACTATCTGGAGACACTGGTGCATCACGTATATGCCAGCTGCTCCATACTGCAGTAACCTGACAAGTGAGATTAACAGAAGTATTTTGTTGTGTCAGGCTTTTCATAAAATAGCATAATTAAATCAAATGCTTGTTGTGGAGACTGTGTTTTAACTTACTATTTCAATGTTCATATTTCCTCATTTCAGGATGATTTTAAGGAATTAGATGGAACTAACTGAATTACACACACACACACATTTGTTCTCTTACAGAACACTTAATGCTTCCATGTGTACTCTTTCTAAGCAAGCATCTTAAATGCCCACCCCTCCACCCTTTGTCTTTCACTTGACTTGTGCAAACAGGACAATCAAGGAGGAAAGCATAAAAGAAAAGAAAACAATCATCTTGGGGAACTGCATACCTCAAACTAACACAACAGGACAAGAATGAAACCCCACACTTTTTGAAATGAGCCTTCTCTGTGCCACTGAAAGTTAAAAAAGAAATCAAGGAAAGTTTTGACACAACCAGAAGACAGAGGACACACATAACAGCCCTAGCCAGGTAATCTGCCGCTTCAGCCTCCTGTTCTTTCTTCTCCCACAGCTCTTGAGTATTAACAAAATGGAATTACATCCTATCCATTGGATCTGCAGTTTCCAATTTCAGCAAGCTCCTGTGTGAGAGTCCGAACACTCACAGCAGCAGAAGAGGGAGCCCCAGTAGAAAAGCCACCAAAACAAGAACTGTGTGCATGCTCCCCAAGATCAACCAAGAAGCCACAGAAGTGCTCTGAAGAGTTTCAGGAACCAGAGATCTACCCTGCTGACAGGGTATCTGCATGGCCTATCAACTGTAACAGCTGGTCACCAAGAGGTCAACCAGAAACAACTATGCTGCTTTTGATGTTAGAGATTATGAAGCTTTAACCACCACATTTCAGGTGCAGGCATATTCATGTCAGAGGAGGGGAAAAAAAGTCAAAGGGGGCACACAGATTATCAGAAGAAAGTACTTGTTGAACTGCTTGATAAAATCCAATTGTTAGTAATATTCTTTAGCACGTGTTGCAAAAGACATTTATGGTATGCCTTGTAATAGCCACACGGAGCTCTGTCTGAAGCTCTGTCCACCTTCTTCAGCGAGTTTGAGCACTTCAGCCCAGATCAAAGTGAAACAATCAAGGTGACATAGGAGACCATGTAAGATTACTGAGTTTTCCGGAGGAAAAACCAGATTAATATTTGGGAAGAGATTAACACTAGGGAGCTAGCTGTGGTCTCCTCCAATCCTGAGCCCAGCTTTCAGTACTCTGTGGCAGACAGACGGATACTGCAGCAGCTCTTCAAAGAGCTCTTTTGGAACCAAGGGGTCAAGACAGAACAACAGATTTCTTTTCACTATAACCTACAAAGGAATTGCCAGGAGAATGAGAATAGAGAGCAAAACCAAACAAAATAACAAATAAAAAAACCGCACAGCACATTTTCTCACCTAAAGAAAACTTAAATAAATAACACATAAAATAAGGAAGAAAACTATGAAGGAAAAAGAAAACAAGGAAAGATCTTCACAATCCATAAATCTTAAGTTGAAAGTCAGATGCACACAATTTTGCAGAAGCCACCCTCGCTCCATATGTGACTGGATGGATAATCCACAGCTGCTGATGCAACTTTCCCGAGGGTTGAGCCTACACTGCACTCATTAACATTTGTTAAACAAAGACTTCTCGGGGAATTAGCACGTTGTTTGTGAGCCCGAAAGTTAATGCACTCAACACAGCTACCCTCGCGCATCCGAGGATTTACTCCTCATCCAGAAGCTGATATAGCCCTTCGTCAACGAACGTATGATCATATTCAGCAAAAACAACTCGGGGCGAGCAATCCTAAACCCACATTAGAGAGAGTTTCCAAAAAACCCACCAACAAGGCATTCAACTGGGTAGGGAGGGAGATAAGAAACTAAGGTTCGTTTCTCTTCAGGTAATTCCGTTTTATTACGACTCACTGAAGCCACCCCAGCCCTCGCGGCGCAGCCGGCGCCCCCGGAAGCCCCGGGGGAGCTGGGATGGGCCGGCCGGTGGGCACCCGGAGCTGTCCCTCCGCCTCACTCCAGCGAGAGCTCGTTCATCGCGGAGCTCCGGCAGGACACGTCCGGCCGGACACCCACCACCGCGCCCCGCAGTGCGGGAAGAGCCCGGCCCCTACTCACGGAGCGCGGCAGTTTGGCCGGCCCGGCCCCGAAGTTCGCCACCTGCCGCCCGCTCTGCATGACGCTCCTCCCGCCGCCGCCGCCGCCGCCGCCGCCGGTGCCCGTACCGCCTCCACAACCAAGCAACCGCCACGGCGGCCCCGCCGGTATAAACCCCCTGCGACTGGCGCGCCGATTGGTTGCTGCCGCACACATCCCAGGGGCGGGGCTCTCCCCGGCCGCCTATTGGCAGCGTGCTCAGGCCGGCGGGGGCGGGGCGGGGGCCACCACCCCTGCTCGCCGCGGTCCCTGACCCCCGGCCCGGCTGCGCTCGGCCCGGGGCGCAGATGGGGCCGGTTGTCGACAAGCGAGGGGTGAGCGCCTGGAAAGCCTCAGTCAACCTTGCCAGGATTTCACTGGGTGGGTGGGTAGACAGGCGGATACAGAGAATGCATGTCCTACAAGTAGCTGTTCTGTTTTTCTCCCATGCGGTTGCTGCTGCCGCAGAGCTGGGACATGTGTTCCAAAAGTTATGCGTCTGAATGCACAAGACATTAAAACCGGCAGTTCGTAGTTACAATGAATTTCGGGTGGTATTTCATCTTGAAAAAGGCGCCCAGAGAAGCTGTGGCTGCCCCGTTCCTGCAAGTGTTCAATCCAAGGATTTATGGGGCTTTGAGCAACCTCGTCTAGTGGAAGGTGTCCCTGCGGCAGGGGGGTGGAACTAGATGATCTTTAAAGTCCCTTCCAACCCAAACCTATTATTCTATGAAATTCTTGACAGAGGAGCAGGATCCTCACCTTCACTAATCCAAGAAGTACCTGCTTTTGTGCACTCTTGCCCCATACAGCCCACTGCCAGATAATTGCTATTTTCATTTCATAGAAAGGGATTAAAAACAATAGAGGTGTGAAACTTAATGTCACATAACGGATAGCAGAGCTGGGACTTGCCTTGAAGTCTGCCAAATCCTAGGCTAATATCCCTAAATACTAAATCATTCTTTCCACAGATACCTTGGTGTAAGTTCATTGAAAACATAGGGTTAATACAACTAATCTGCTATAACTGAAAGACTTTAGCTCATCCAATTTCTTCCAACTGTTCCAGTGAGAGATATACTGCTTTACAATCAGTTTTCAGAAGTTATTTTAAAGGCAGTAGCAGTAAGTCACTTTGGACAAAACATTAAGTATGATTGAAAACAGATTGGTTTTACAGTCCCCCAGTTTTCAACTATCTTGGATGAGATTCATGGTTCTCAAATGTAGCTGTATAAAGCACAGCTCTCAGACACTTTGGTCTGCCCCGTGTAACCCAAATGGTGGCCCGACTTTAGTCCCATGCATGTTCACCCAGTTATCATCAACATTAATAGTCTGTATATACAATCTGCATTTTTTTTTGTAGAAATGAAAGGTTTTATGTGCATTATTTTGTGAATACTGAGATTTAGATAAAAGGCAATTTTTCATTATTAATTATTCCATTGAAGAAATACTGGCTACTTGAATTTGTTCCTTTGTATGCCAAGTAGGTCATACCTAGAATGATAAAAAGAATTTACAGATTACAGCCTAATCTGGTCTCTAGTTAACAGACTGTCATCTTAATGCAAGTTTTATGGGTTTTTTTAAAGATTGTAAACAGAGATAGAGGGTTTAGAGCAAAGATAACCTTCATTTCAATAATGGCTTTAGCTTAAGAAAAACCTACCAAACTTGCTTTCAAACCCCAGAAACTACCTCAGCTTTAAAGAGACAATAGCAAACTTCACAAACATTACAGGCACAATACATTCTCTTCAAAACACTAAGGTATTTTTAAAGTATGTCTCAAGCCGTAACACCCATTCTAATCATTAAAATTAATTCTAATTAAATAGAAGTGCCTACTAAAATGCTAACAACACAGATGTTAACTGTAATACGATTATTTCTACTGGAGTCTCAAAAACAGGGTTAAAGCTCCTAGCACAGGCTTTTCCCAGTATTAAACCCAGATCACCTACGTCTGACCAGAGAGGCAGCTTTGAACTCCAATCTATTGGGGAAGGGTAGTAAGGGGCAGTGGAAACAGTGAGAAATAATTTAGTTTGGTGATTCAGATTGGGCAGCCTGGCCAATAATTCAGGGAAGTGCTTCAACACACTAGCAGGATTAGTCTTGAACCCTGTGTGGCACAAACCACAAGGTAAATTGAAACTTTGGAATTAAAAGTGTAGCGCAAAGAGCTAGAACACAAAACCACAAACCAGGCAAGGTAGTGCTAGTACAGGCTCAGAGAATAAGGAGTAAATACCAGGTATTGCAGTTTTTTGGCTCAGGAAAATCCCATCCTGACCAGAAGAGTGAAAAATGACAGCTCCCATGAGAACAGAAGACAACTGTGCTGGAAATGTGGCGACCCAGAGCTTTAGAAAATTCATTCCACATTCGAACTGATGTCAAGTAAATAAAATTGATAAGGATATATAAACCATAAAGTTTCCTAAACAGAGAATGGTCCATTTTTACTACATGCAAAGGATCATTATCCTCCAACCCAAGTTGGAGAGAATGAAGAATGGTAAAGGCCATGTCAGGGTACTGTTTCTATTGAGATTTCTTCTATTTTAATACTTTGCTGCCAGCAATTATGATTTCTTTTGTTATACAAAAATAAATAAATCAGAAATTCATTATGTCAATATTCACAGTCAACCAGTATGAGGTACAAGCTTTTGTAAACCAGGACTCCCAAGAATGCTTCTGGCTTCTAGCATTAGAGAGTACCTGACCCTTCCAAGTGCCACAAACCTCTGCAGTTTCACATTAATTCACATAATTAATACAAAGGAGGAGAGTGCTGTATTTACTATGATTCAACTGGAAAAATAAAACACAACAAGCAAAAAGCCAGAGGAAGTGTAATATCTAACTAAAGTTTCTGAGTTTTCAGTGAACTTTTATGTGGCTCCCCATGACTTCACATTATGCTGGACACAAAACCCATCATCAACTACTGCTGGAACAGAACCAGCTCACTCAAGGAGAGCAAGTGCACGAGTTATCTCTTCGGTACGATAACCGACAAACTGACGTCACTATTAAAGAACAAATAATGCTGACTACATAGCAACCTGGCAGCTGTGTCAGTAGGCAGCTGGGATGTCTGGTCCAGCAAACCAGTGAGAACTGCAGATTTTAAAGGGACTTTAAACAGAAGCAGGTAGTTCAGACAAGGGTTTGGGCGTTACTCTTGTTTTTCAGAGATCTAGCTCCAAAACTGCAATTATGAAGTATGAAAAGTAACTTTCGGAAAGCCCAAATAAAATGCTTGATTTTTTTAAGTAAACAGTAACATGTTCTCTAGCAAATCTGGCCTATTGATTTCAGGCTTTTTTTGTCAAACAAGAACACAGACAAATGTGTAAAACATTGACTAATAGCAAGAGGTTGAAACAGTTATATACAACCACAGGGTAAAATGGTTTCATAATAATTTAAAATGCATGTATTATACCCTATTTTTTTACTTTTTATTAAAATGCTTTAACCTTGAAACTTCTGAGATATTAATGATAGCCTTACAGAACTTTTCCATAGGTGACTTAGATTATCTCTACTGACCTCAGCTCCAACATTCAACTATAAATAAAGCATGCACTCCAGATTCTCACCGTAAGACTGCAACACAACAGCACCAGTGATGAGACGGTGGATCCTTCGTATTTCTTACTAAGATTAAAAAAAAATATAATAAAAAAAAGAACAAACATGTCTAAGTAAAAAAAAAAAAAAAATCAAACCCATGCCCATCTAAATTATAACACAGCCTGGCCAATTTTGCTTTAAATTATGATTTTTGACATTATTCATACTTGAAAAGCAAATACAAATGTTATGTAGTATAACATAAAAGGTATTTATGCCACTTTCTTATAGGCATACAAATAAAAAATAATTGAAGTTCTTTATAGCATTTTTAGAGGCAAAGAGCAGATTCATAATTTCTAACCTCACAAATCCTAACACTTTTGAATTTATAATTTTATCTGCCATTTCACAGTGACTAGCTTGAGGGTCTTACCTTTGAAAAGAGAACACACAGCATATTAATGCTGAAGAACCCGATTGCAATTGTTCTAGCAAGTCAAAATCACAAGCAATGAATCATGACTGGAGCCCTCAAATGTTTGGCAGAATATCTAAAAAATTGCGTAAACTAATGTATTACCTGTTATTATTCTGAAGTATCAAAGTCTGTATAAATAACGTACTTTCATGTGCAATTATTTGTGCAATATTGCAATAGCTAAGGCAATCTCATGCTATTTGCTCAGCAGAAATTTCTATTGGAGAATTCATTAATTTCTTCATAATAGTCAAGCAACTCGAGTCAGTTGCTCCTACAGATCAATCTGTTCTAGAACCCTCATGAGTAGGGAAGTTACATAGTATTCTTTCCCTGCCCCAGCTCAGTACAAATCATCTTGCTTATTTCTTGTGTAGTTCCTCTATCAGAAAAATACCTTCCACTGCTGTATCACCCTCCATCCCCTTCACAATGGAATGTGGAGGGGGAATTCACAGGGGAATGTTCCCCCTGCAAATGGAATACACAATGCCAAGAAAAGTCCACACCAAACAGCCTAAAATATTATGATATTTCAAGATCTAAGCCAACGCTGTAAATAGTGAAATAAAAGCAAAATATTTAATGGCATCTGTTCATGACCACTGCACAATGTAATGAGTTTTCAACATCCGAATCTCTCATAAAGATAAGCATTGTATGGCAGAGCTCACTACTAAAATTTCAGATTTCTTTTACATATCAAGACTGACACAACCACATGCCTGTGAAAAAAAAGTCATAGAGAAGTTATTTTAAGGAAGTAAAATTGACTAGCTAGTTCAAAAGCAGAATTCACACCCACTGCTGAACCAAACTGACTTACGCTTAAACCCTGAACTACAGTTTAAGTTTTGCATTTAGAAGAATGAAACATTTTATGTTGCTTAGAACACTTTTCCTGAAATTCTCTTAAATGCTTAACATCTTCATCTCTATAGCCCTTTCTCACAGGTGGAATTTTACAGTACTCCCATTTATATATAAAACAGTAGTGGAGGAAAGATGTAATTATTATATTGAGCTCTTGACTGCCTTCCTTTTCATGCACTCTGGAAAGTGTACAAATATAAAAGAAAGACACCGCTTTCTTTTTCAGGGCTGTACTGAAGTGCATCTTATTATTATTATTCCTGGTGCAAAACAAAAATTATTTTCTGTGCCTCATGAGGCAAATCGAAGTCTGTATTAGTCTTTGCCATAGTTCAGAAGCAAATCAGCTGCCTGCACAAAAAGGCCAGGAACAAAAAGCTGAGGGCAAACCCCAGGAGTTTTAGAACAGTAATATGCTTTTAATTTTAATGTTCTCACATTTCTTTAGGTCCTGAGAACAACCTAACTGAATTGGATTAGACAGGTCCCTTCCAACATGTATTATTCTATGATCTACAGCTACAGCAATAAGGAAGAATGGCTGTTATTTAAGCATTTCCGGTAGATGTGTTCCTAGGCTCATTTTTCAATCCAAAACTCCCACTGCCTTTGGAAATGTCATACAGCCACAACTGTTAGGCACAACTTGCTGTCTGCCCTAAACCCACTTTTTCTGCTTCCATTGCAATACACTGGAAATTAATGCTGAGGAAAAAAAATATAATCAAATTAAATTTATTAGCTCAAGACAGTTTACAGTGTATAATGAAATCTGTGATACACAACAAAATCTGTAAGCCAGGAATCCTTTGTATGTAAGTACAAACTCAAGGGTACCATTCTACCAGTGTTACCGCCTTTCCAAAACCAAAAACCTAGTTAACAAGTGATGCAATCATGGAACAGGAATACTAAACAGCATGCAATGCTTAAAAAGGTTACAAATCCTGTATTACTTTAGAAAAACCTTCAAACTATACTAAGGCATCCAAAATCTGGTTTTCCTCTTGCAAGTGTAAAAAAAACAGTCCAAACATTTTAGAACCATTTCAAATACTGCTGAGACTTTTGATACTTTCTCGCATTTCAGAATCAGATCCAACAGTATCGGTTCCAGAGCGGTTTACAGTCCACTGTCTGCTTTGGTCTCTGCTTGCTCCTTCATTCTGAATTGCCATTTCATTTGCTCTAGGGATGTATTTCTTTGAGGAACAATTTTTGCTTTTTTCTCCAGAAGCATCACTGGATATTCTGCTACTATTGCTTTTAATATGTACACTGGAATCAGAAAATGAATGCCAACTAGTAACCAATTGCCTTGCTGATTGATGTCCTTTTGCTTGTTCATTTTGTTTGACTCTCCTCTCAGGGGATGCTGGAGTAGTATTCTGAGGTTTATCCTCTTTGTTTTGGTTAATTATTTCAGCTTCATTTTCGTTCTGTGAGCTGGGCTGGTACTGTTGTCCAGAAGCCTGAGTGTTTTCTAGTTCAGTAAGAGCAGAGAAGACACTATTCACAGCCATCTGGGATTGAAATGAGCCAGGAAGAGAAGCTTGGATATCCCCAGCTCTGTTCTGAAATAAGAGGTTATAATAAAGATACTGATTCAACTAGAGAAAAATAAAAATCCAGTACTGCAACTGTCATATACTAAAATTTGTACAGCAAAATAAAGTCATTGCATAATACAGAAAAGACTCAGAGATAACAGCAATCACACAACCTTTATTACCTTTCAAAGCAAGCTAGTTTCAGGAGATTGACATGCTGATAACAATATAGTTTCACATCTAGCTTGAACTTTATACTACAGAAATGTGTCCGTTACACTGAAGCAGCCAAAACCTAGCCACATCTATTATTCTGAAATACCTCATAGTTTGCAGTACTGTGGTCCAAATAGTCTAGCCCACAATACCTACCTGCTACAAGAATCAAAACTAACCAGTACTAGGATATAGGTATGAGAGTAGCATTTAGGGTTAGTTGAAGCTTTTTTGTAATCATCCTTTGACATGTATGATTTGTACATTTAAAAAAAATAAGTATTAAGTTCAGGCTTCCAAGTGCAGCTGAATTAGATGAACAGTTATTCAAACTGCATGAAAAAAGCTTATGTCACAGTGCAGAGGAGTCCATCAGCTGAAAACACTGTGGCAAGCCAAACAAATGTCAAAAGAACCTGTAATAACTGCTTTATAATGCCAAGTAATTTCAGCAGATTCAAACTGCAAAACTGGAAATTGCTTTCCACACCATTAAAAAACCCAGAATTTTTTACCATCATAATTTAGAAGCTCACAGTGTTCTTGAAGAATTTGGAACACTTTATGGGGAAGACATTGGGTATAATAAACATGCCAGAGTGCACAATGAATTCTAGCATGACAGTTTCATCCAACTTGGAGAAGTCTGCAGGCTGCCAGTATCTTAATTTTTAATTTCTTTGAAAAAAACTTAAGCCTGTTTGGTTGTTTTTGTTTTGGTTTGTGGTTTTTTGGGGTTTGCTTTGGGTTTTGTTTTTTTTCTTTTTATGGGAACTTTAGTATCTCCTCTGAAAAATCTGCAAGGTGTTCTACTTATTGCCTTTATAGTAGAAACTAAAACCTTATGCTGTTAATATTCAAAATTTTTAGTTCCCTGAAATTTGGCAAAAAATGGCCCACACAGGAATCTACTGAAGTGGACATGTGCACTGCAATTATTTAACAGAAAATTTGTGCTTTTCAACAAGCTTATTGTACCCTCTCCTATCAGACTAAGGTTTAAAACCACTATGCATCACTATTTCTGAGAACACAGTCATGGTATTTTCAATTTTTAACAGATGTATACCACTACAGGACCTTTGTATTCTGGAATAAGAAACAACATGATTAGCACCAACAATTTCTTTAGTAAATCACAAAATATACTCCAAATGGTAATCACTTAAAAAACCCACATTAATTATTGAATTGTTGTGATCTGTATAAATACAGGTACAGCAAAAGGTTTTATTAACTTCATGGATCATTTTGTAACCATTACTTTCAGTCAGAGAGGGATAACAGCAGGAAAGCATAATACTGCCAAGTACATTGCCACCAGCATTCAGACTTACTTTGCTATTCTGGATATGTTCATGTCTTTCTTCTTCAAAAGACTTCTCCTTTAGCATGTTAGCAGGCTTACTGAGAGTAGAATTCATTTGTGGATCCCCCAAAAGACCAAAATCTGACTGGTCTATCCCAGCTAAAACAGCAAGTTGTCCAAGTCTGTAAAATACAGTTTAATAGGAAATGACACAAAAAAAATTATCATGTGAAAAATCTAAACATTCAAAACCAGAAGAAGCAAAACTGTTTGAAGCTTTGAGGACATTTTTTTCCATTGTTTTCCAAGAAGCCCAAAATAGCTTAATAAAGATGAAAATAAGTAGCTAAAGGTATTTTCAGATCTTTGCACAAATTAAGCTGAAGATTCAAAACTGTAAGTCTCAATTCAGTGTTATGAGGTTAAGAATGAAGTTCTCACAGTTAGCACTGACCTCAAACCAGGATGCTGAAAGCAGATTGCCTCTCAGGTAGAACAAAGATTAGAACTCTGTAATTCAAGCAGAAGATTGGTGCAGATCTCCCAAACTAGCACAATAGCTAATAGCCAAATCCAATTACACGCCTAGCAAATACAGTCATGTTGTTCCACCTGCCAGCTTACAAGTTGGCCAAACCTGCACTTTTGAGTTTTAAGCTTCAATAATAATTGAGAAGTTGCACTTATCAATCGACAGCACAGCATATCATATATAGAACCTTACTGAGAAGAGCAGTCTTTGTGGTTGGTATTCTGTAACTTTCTGAGCAGCTCCCTATTATCATGAATTGACAATTGACAGAGGTTCCATCTGAAAAAGTTATTTTTTTATGCAGGGGAAAACAAGAAGAGACCTCAGCAGAAACAGTTAAGACTTAAGCGATGACCTACCCAGCATCTTTAAGGAGGTCTAAAAAAGCGTGAAACTTTTGGAAAGAGCTCTCAATGCTGCCCAGAACACCTTCATCTTCCAAAATCATGTTGGTTACTGACTGCGCATGAAGAACCTCAGACAGGGAGACATTTAGATTCCTTAATCTTGCATTTTCAATTTCCAGCTATTAAAAGTGAAAAAAAAAAAAGGGGGGGAGGGGGAAGATAAAGTAATTTCTACCATTGTCAGTTAAATCCCCACAAAATACCCAACCCCTCCTTTGCAAGCCTATAGAACAGTATCACAAAGAGAAACACCCAAACTAACTGTTGCAACTGATACAAAGGTTCCTCCATCAGAAATATTCAGGGCACTGTTAGACTGAGCTCTGTGCGGGTTTGTTTATCCATGGCTGCAACTCTATGCTACCACAGTGAAACTGCTGCAGGCACTCAAAACTGCTGGCTCAGCACTGTCTTCAGTACATACAGAATGTGGAGAGCAAGTGCAAGCAAAAAGATTAATCTTCCTATCATGCTGTTTTGCAGCTATTATATGCCAGATTAACATCAAAGAATTTATTGTACTAATAAAAACCTTACTGAAGGCCAGTGTTCTCCCTTATATTCACTCCTCCGTAACAGAGGGACTGGATATGACTACATCTCTCCCCTGCACTGTGCATCTCAAACCTGAAAGTTTAAGATGATCCAATTTCTCTCCACACTGAATATTAATTAAATAAATTGAAAGTTGAATGATAACTCTAAGGATATACACGGATTGTGTTTGAGGGAAACGCTAACTCGGACACTTATTTAAGATTAGCTATGCAATCACTTCCACCGCAGGTGTTCCTTCTTCCATCTTTTATGTGAGGACAAAAATTATAAATCTGTGTAACAGATTTACAATTAAGTTAACAGCACTGTAGCTGTTAAACTAGCATCAAAATGAACAGGTTCAAAGATTATTGCTACTTAGTTTACCCCTTCTGAGACAATGTACTACGTCTCAGCAGCCTAGCACAAATAATAAATATTTCTTGCACTGGGTATTTAGCCTAGAAAGTATTTAAGTATTCAAACAACCAACATCCAGAAGTGCACTCCAAATTACTGAAGGAAGGGGACGGCCACACTGGAGAGCTATAAGGAACCTTGTAGATTGCAGTCATTTGTGGATATCTGCTCCCTGTACTGTGGGGTACCACTTGTTGCTCAAGTTCCAAAGAGCACCAGCACTTTCATTCCACTCCAGACCACATCTAAAAACCAAATCCTTTTGTTTACATTATCTTACACGCAAATTTATCATAAGAAATTCTGCTTACTGTAGCAAAAGCATCTTTTTAGCTCAGTAACAGTAGACAGAGGGGAAACAGCTCTTACAATTCAACTGCAACAAGTTGTTAGCTTGGCTCTATCATAAAGCAAAACTGTGCCTCACAATAACTGATAACTATGGCCAATGTATAAAACCATCCAACACTTTGGTTGCTGCAGAAACAAAACTTGAAAATCAAAGGGACAGAGTAAGCCAAATTAAGCAACATTTGCAACAAACAGCTTTTCAGCACAAGTCATGATAAAGAAGGTTCTTCACCTTAAAGAACTATTCATTTGCTATAAATTGCAAAAAGACTTAATCACCTTCTTGAGAAAAACAAACATCAGAATGCTCCAGATCCTAATACACCAAACGAATAAAACACATTGGAAGGGTAGCTTGACCCAGAGTTCATGGTTTTGGAACAGGATTCAGAGAACAAGCACACATTACTAAACCAAGATTTCATCATTGCCCTCAGGCTAGTAAATGATCCAGGTGACTTTGAACTGTAACTCTGAAAGCTACCACATTAGAAGTCATTGCTAATTACTGCTAATTAAGCAAGTAGATAGTTTGATTGGTGCCTCCTTCAAAAGTAAAGATGATTAACAGTTAAAAATAATTACCTCCTTTATCCGTTCCTCGGCCTTCACTCTGGCGCTCTGTTCTTTCTTTAATTTTTCCATGCATTGTCCCAGCTCCACCTATCAGAACACAGATAGAGACTGTCACAAAATTTATTTCAAAATGTCAGATCAACATGCAATATTATGCAAAATCTGAGCATGTCCAATTAACAACTAGCACATGGGATTCCAAGCAATAATTTATCATCTACAAAAATACATGACAGAGGTCCATTAGTACGTAACTCTAGCATGAAAATAATTAACACAAGCAAGTAGAAATAATCATGATTTACCTAACAGATTTGCAATACAGCAGTAGGTAAGATTACGGACAAGTCTTTTGGGCCTATGACATTACTACCAGGAATATATGTTCTTCTCTACATCTTCTCCTTCCACTTAACCTTTTCAAACCTTAGTTTTAAACTCATCAATGCTGAAACTGGGCTCTAAAAATGTCCTTAGTAGCCATACCTAGATTTTCAGAAGGCATTCTTCATCCAGGACTGTATTCCTTATTACAGCAGTAGGAATACAAAATTCTGAACTGTAAGAACTGTACGCTAATTGGCTTCACTTAGTTCTTCAGCAGAAAATCTAAGTTTTTCATAATCCCAAGGTGCTTAAGCATCTTAGCACTGAATTAACAAAAACAATACCAAACTTTAACATCTAACAAGCACACTCAAGCCTTACTCATGAGGTGCCTATACTTGTATTTTAACTTTCAGTTCCAATAAGTGAATCGCTCTGCTTCAGTGAACAGCAGTCAGGATTTATTAATCAATACCATGTTTTCTCATACCACATCAGAGTGTTATCTTTAATTACAGCACCTGAAGCGGAAGAACAAATAGGATTTTTATTTCTTGCATGCCTTATCACAGCCTTCTGGTTCCAAAGGTAAAAACTGCCAAAATTATCAAGCTGCTGTATTTTTCAGAGGGTAACCCAGATGAATGCACAGTATACAATGCTTCTTCATTTCTCTATATATCTTGTATACCAGCAGATGTGACATAGGACACTTCTTTTTGTCACACTTATCAATCAGTTCTACAGAGGAGCAAATATCATTGAAATCCTTTTTTTATGATCAAAAGCTTATTCAAGCGCATATTACAGCACTTCATACAAGCAATCAACAGGGAAGACTGGTGTGCAACAGAATGCATAGTGAAAATAATCCTTCTGCAAAGAGGTCCTCACAGGTCTTGTAAGATGAGAGGGACTTTTGTATCTAATTCAAAGATGAAGTTTCTAAAATGTTTTAGGTATAGCCAGCTCAGTGACAACCACTCAGAAGGAAGACTACGGGTCTGGCCCTACTGGCCAGTGAAGCCGACTCCCAAGATCCCTAGACTAGCATCATCCAAGCTAACCCTGGAGCTAGAAAGCTAGTCATATCTATATCATCTGAACACGAGAAACTCTCAGATGTCAGAATGCATAGGAAAACCACATTTCAAAGACAGTATCTGGGAAGAGATTTAACGGTATCTAACTGCCATGATATAAAAAAAAATGCCTCCAGATATGAAGGGGGAAATCTCTAAGGAGAACCAAACAAAAACCACAGTCTTACAGCAGACTACCCTAGAACATGTAGAAATAACAGGAGCTAGAAATCCTGTTGCAGATACAGAATCACAGCACAGAAAGTAGCACCTATGATGCTCTACATTCACAACTTGACATGTAAGCTACAACCCTGTAATACAGGCTTTGAAGATCAGTCACAGGTACCACAGACCTGAAGAGTTCTTCCAGTTCCATTTATAGTGCGTGCACATATGCAGACATGTATGTATTTCAAAGTTTCCAGTGTGTAGGGTTCTTTGGCAAGCAACACAGCTTTAGAAACCACAGTTCTATAGTTTGTTCTGAATAGATTTTAGACAATGCTAAATATAAGAGTACTGAGCTTTTTCTTCACATTCCTGGTTTGTATTTTTAAATGGCAAAAGCTCAGAAAATGGTTAAATATTTTAAAAAGAAATTTTGAGGTTTTGTAGTATCACCCTATAGATGTACATAATATTTGATGATTACAGGCTGACATCATGAAAAAAATTAGAAACAAAGCAGCTATGTCTCCTCATAAGCAGTATCAGAAGCCTACATTTAAAAGGCGATGCCTTGTACCTGGGCAAACATATCTGTCACCATTAAATTACAAGTATATGTACGCTTTATTCTTTGACTTCCTTTTGAGTAATTCACTACCTTATGCAGGCCTCTAGTCTTTTGCATAAAATAGACCAGAAAGAGTCAAATGTAGATACAAGTTATGAGACTGAGCATTCTAGCAGTGTAGTCCAGAAAACCAGAACTGATATATTTGCTATCCATCTTCAAGGCTATTTGTAGCTCTTGGAATTACTCTATGCAATATGACAACTCACACTAGACACAGGTATAAAACTGAAGTTTATAAGCCAAAAGCACAAAAATACGAATAAAACTTTAGGAACTAATTGACCACGTTTTTCTACTTAATTTCACAGTTGTCCTTTTTTTTAAAAAAGGTTATAGTGTGATCTCTACTTCTACATAATTCACATAGTATTAACATGCAGAAAGAATTACACTGATAACTATATTAAGGGTGAAGTTCATAACATACTCTTTATTTAAGGATTTAAGAAAAATCTGGGAGTTTCTTCAACTACGTTCTTCATCAGAGACAATTCTGACATTTCAGATTCCACGTAGTGGAAAGGAAGAATGCTTATCAGTTCTTATTTTTCATTTAAGCAGAAATTCAGCTTTTCATTAAAGAAAGGATTTTGACTTTTTTTTTTTTTCCTAATGAAAGCACAGCTAACAATGTTTTATTAAATAGTACCCTTAAACCCCTTTTCAGAAAAGAAGGATGCAGGGAAGTTCGTAAGGACTTGCATACCAAAGTGAAAGTCAGGTCATTTAGTCATATCAAGCCATGTTTGAAGAGCTTTTTTGGCACAATGGCAGCTTAAGGAGCTCCTGTCTCTTACCATTTATTCTGTCTCTGCATTCCATCATTGTTCTAGCACAGCTGGCTGTCCCACTTTACTGAAGGGCTGTGCCAATGCCTGCTACAGATATACACTGGTTTACTTTCCAGCTTGAATAGTCCCTCAAGTAAGCTCCTGCCCTCCAAGCAGCTCTGCAGTAACAGCTGTTTAATAACAGTACCTAAGCCCAACTAATGCACATAAAAAGGGTCCTCCACTTCCCCTCACACATCAGCAGCCACAGACTTCTGCCTCTTACTGTGCTCCAGTTCTAGAACACAATCCTATAACCCAACATGAGTCATTAAAATGGCAGAAAAGTAATCTGGAAAAGTATCACGATCACTGAATGGTCAAGGCTGGAAGGGACTTCTGGAGGTCATCTGCCACAACCCACTGCTTCAAGCAGGACCACCTACAAGCAGCTGCCCAGGACCACATTTAGATGTTTCTTTAATATCTTTAAGGGGTGAGACTCCACAACCCTCCTGAGCAACATGTGCCAGCACTCAGTCACCCTCACAGCAAAAGTGCAACCTGAGGTTCAGGAGAAAACTCTTGTGTTTCAGTTTGAGACCACTGCCTCTTGCCCTGTCACTGTGCACCCAAGAGATTGGCTCTGTCCTCTTTTCACCATCCCTTTGAGTATTTACATACATTAACAGGTCCCCCTATGAGCCTCCTTCAGGATGCACAGTCCCAACTCTCTCAGCCTTTCCTTACAGCACAGATGCTCCAATCCCTTCAGCATCCTCATGCCTCTTCATTCGACTCTCCCTGGAATCCCATGTCTCTCTCGTACTAGGGAGCCCAGAACAGGACATAGCTCTCCAACTGTGGCTTCACCAGTGCTGACTGAATACAGAAAAAAGATCACCTCCATCAGCTGACAGCATTCCTCCTACTGTAGTCTAGGATGCCATTCACTTTCTCTGCCATAAGGGTATACTGCTGGCTCCTGTTCAACTTGGTGTCCATCAGAACCCCTAGGGCCTTTCCTGAAATGCTGCTTTTTAGACGGCCTGTTCTCCATGTGTATCTGTGCAGTGGGCTGTTCTTCCTCACGTGCAGGCGTTTTCATGTCTCTATTCAACTGAATGAGTTTTCTCCACATAAACAAATTGAATCAACTCACCTTATGATCAGATAAATATGAAAAAAAGACACAAAAGAGAAAAAGACTGAAGTAAAAAATGGAAAAGCATTAAAGGATGGAGAGGAAATAGACCTCACAATTCCACAGTGACAAGTTGCAAGTTTGGATCGGCCACAATGTGAAACTGTACTTTGCACAACAAACATAACAAAAAGGACAGGTGAGGCACAGAAACAGTTCAAGACTGCTTAAGCAGCATTATCAGATATGCAAACATGGTCTAAAAAAGTATTTTAGTTTTCAAATTCAAAAAAATCAGGAGAGTTTGGACCTCTACAAGCACAGAAAAATCAGAACTAATTTTGGGGTAAAAAAAAATTTCTAGTTTTACTTCCCTGGAAGCTAACATTAAGCACAAATTATCCCTTCCTTACACTTGCTGTGTATGTAATACTACAAGTAACGCTGACAACATAGGTCAATACGACAACCCTTCTGCAAACCGCAAAACATGGTATTCCTCTGTAGTGTGTCATGAAAGTAATATTCCTACCTCTTCAAACACCAAGAATAAATACACCAAAAATACACGCTTTTCTGAAAGCACTGTCTTTCCTGTCTTTGGTGCAATAAACAACAAGTACAGTTTTTGGTGCAATATGCATGTGACATGGAATTCCATGATTCCAGAGACAATGCTCTTCATGAGAATATTGCCAGCACAATGTCAACATGTTGCACACAAAACAAACAGTAATGTAAAATCACCTACAAAGAAGAAAGCTGTTATACAACTTTAAGACCCAGCAAATTGTGAAAACCTTGAAAATTTTCCTGAACAGAAGGCCAAGAGAGAAAAAGGGCACGCCTAAAGAAAAAGTGCACTTACACTGAAAAAGAAAGCAGGTAGTTATTTATGCAGTATTTGTACAGCGCTTTTACCTTCCAATGTAACTCTAAGCCACCCTAACCCTCTCGTTACATACAGACCTGTAACACTAAGTGTCAACTTCACTTCACTTACATAGTCTTCAAATTTATACACATGAACAGTTCATTCAAACAGTGACAATCCATGACAATCACCACCAAAACCAAACTGAATATAGGCCTTATTTATGACAGTATTCATTTGGAGGCAGTGCAGATTCTCCAAACAAAATTCAAACCCTAACATTTCAGAAACAACCCAGTTATTCTGCCTGAGGGTGCTACTTCATAATAGTGCTAGTTACCTCACCAGTGTTACCGAGGCACTGAAACACACCATGTGTTCTCCCTTCCTTTTATAAGAACATTCCCTGTCAAGACATTTGCAGCAATAGTCACGTCTCGCTACTGCTAGTTTTATAGAACTGCCAAAGAAGTAGAAGGAATAATAAAAAGGAAATTTAGAAGTTTATACCAAGCTCAATTATAAAATGGAGCTTTAACAAACTTTCAGTTACTTCTGTAATTATTTTTACACCACAATATTTACAATATAGTAGCTATTTTTATTTCTATAATTAGAAATAACATTAGATTACATTTATAAAGCAAACACTTGGAAGGAAATACTACAAGCAATAACACTCATCACAAGATTTGTTAACCATGAATCAAGACTGAAACAGAGAAATTATGCATGTTGCAGCTGTGTGTATTAAGTGGGGTTCTTCCTCATTACGGCCTGTTTTGACAAAATGCTTATACTGTACACATCTTCATTAGAACTATTCAGAGATTGGAAATCCAGTGCAAATTTGATGCACATCTTTTGAAACTGAAGCCTGCCTGACATAATGAAGGATAATTAAGTTATTCAGAATCCTGCTGCATGACTTAGCTTAGCCATAATTTTCTGAATAAAACATGGTTTAATTGATGCAATCTCCCTTCATGGATTTTAATGCACAGAAAACGCCTCTTACCTGTAACTGTTGGTGCTTTGTTACACTAATCTTATCTAATGGTTTTGACAAATCAGGGTAGTGGATAACAACATCTAAATCGTCCGTGTCTTCGTTTTCAGATGCAGAAGCACTTTCCACTGTCACTTTCACAGGAATACCTGTCTAATTACATCAGAAAACCACAACCACTCACAGCATTCATTACACTGTGCAATAAGAATCAAAAACAGTACTGAAAGCTTAATTTAAATGCAGCAGTTTCCCAGAATATCTTGCAATGCATATACATTGCCCAGCTATGCAATTTTGAAATAAATTTGCATCAAACAGTATTTAGGGATGAAAAAATAAAATCTGTGCATATATATTGTGCATATACACAGCAAGGAGTTAGCAGCAAAGGTGGCCCTTATGAGGAGCAGACAGAGCTGCCCCGTGCTGGACACCGCTCATTCCAGTCATATCCAAACCACAGCTGGGCCCAGCAGCCAAGATGGCAGTGACACAGGGAAAGCCAGACATGCAGAAGAGGAGGGAAAAAGAGTGAGGAAGAGCAGAGGGAACACCAGGCTCAGAGGAGGAGGAGGTGCTCTAACCAACCAAGATACAGACAGAAATGGGAGTAAACTAAGTATCAAAGAAGTTTCAACCAAATGCTGACATAAACTGTTATTTTGCACTTCTCGGACAGAAACTTCTGAGTGAGCTCCAGTTTTAACTTTTAGACAGTAATATTCTGTTGAGAACAATTTCATCTTTTTTTCAGGCATGCATCTGCTAAATAAACCATCATGTGAGAGAGAGAGTGTACCTCAATCTTCGCTGGTAATTCTTCAGCACTAACCACTGGCCCTTCTCTAAAGTTAAAAAAAAGAAACACTTTTGAGAAAATTAAGTTTATAATGTACCACTGCCATTTCATTTCCAAACACAAGACTGTAGGACAGGTGAAGCAGTGAGAGCAAAACCAGCAACAGACACTGCACTGTATCTCTGTAACTCTCGTTACATCCTCATTTTGTTCTACAGTTAAGATAGAACATTAAGTAATTTTTTGTTTACAAAGCTCTTATTTTGAGAGGCCAAGATTAAGGGAATACATTCATAAAATCCCAATCAAAAACTGTTTCAAAAGGAAGCATGATAAGCACATTGTGGCTTCCATGTGCAACTTTTTTTTTTGCTATTTTTTTTTTTTTTACTTCAAAGGACTTGGATGGTAACAGTAATTAAGTTGGTACTGGGGGAGACAGAGCAGAAAAAGGTGGGAAAAATATCCAGGCACCTTGAATTGGATGCCATATGAAACTATACAAGTTTAGAAAACTAAACTGAATCTTCAGCTACAGGAAGTTTGATAAATAATTACTAATAAAGGAATAAGCAAGCAAGATGGGTTTGGTTGCGGAAGTTTTTTTTCTACACCTGAATATGGCCATCATATTATACCTGTCAGAGTATTTTAAAAACCTACTGAAACAGAATTTATGTAACATCCTCAAAAATTTTGTAAGCAGAAAAAATTATGGATGCAATATGTAATTCTAACTTTTTAAATTGTATTTTTAAGAAATTAACATTGTTCTCTACTGTATTTATCGTGCAGGTTTAACGCTTTAGTGTTTTCCCTTGTACTACAAAAACCCCACCTGCATCTCTTGGCACGTTCTGCAGTCCGCCATGGAAGGAAGCCTTTTGTGCCTGGTGGTAGTGGTTTTGGTGAGTAACTGTCTTTCACAGACATACTTTTTTTCCCAGGACTTATAGACTTTTTAGATGGTAACCCTGTATTGAACAGCAATGGGAGAAAAGTGGAGTCATTATACTTAATTATTTAGATATAAATTCACAGTTTACTGTTTCTAAATAAAATCTCCTATGTAATAAAAGGGACTGTCGTAAATCTACCTCTCAGTGTAATTATGCTGAAGTGCTCAAAAACTTTTTGTTTGCTCTTAGACAGAAGGGTGGACAGTTTATCTACTTCAAAGTATAAATTGGTATAACTGCCATGTTAGGTTGATGTAAGAAAGATATGCTTTTATTCAAAAAGGAAGCAAATTTTTGTAGCTAAAGAATTTTATTCACATTACTGATTTCAGTTACCTAACTGCACAGTCTCCAGCGGGAGCATGTACAGTTAGCATAGGTAACAGAGCTAACTATGTTTCAAATTGCCCTCTAGTGGCTTTTGTGAGAAGAACGCCGATTTCCTAACTGGCAAAATGCTTCTAGGTAAAGCTGGTCCTCAAGTTGATCAATTCTACAGAACAGCAGCAATATCTTCACTTAAGAGGAATAACGTCGTGTTCACTAGTCTGGTCTTCTGTTGCTCTTTAAATCATACTCTATCACTCAAAGTAAATTTAGATAATCTAGTGTGAATGATCGCTCTCCCCCAGATTCTGTGTAAATTAAGAAAACTGTTCACCTAGTACTTCATACACATAATCTCGTGAGAGCCCAGGTTATTGTTTCTCTGAGAACATTAAAGCAACTAATTTTTTAATAGTATAGAAATGCATAACTATGGTAATAGGGTTCCAAATCTCAGTTCAAACAGGATGAGGAATTTTCATCTCCTAACTCCTACTCTTCAAAAACAAACACAAAAAAAAAAAGAAGAAACCACTAAAAACCACCAAAACCCACCACAATTATATTTAAGTTCAGGCATTTTCTTCTTCCATCACCCTGGATCCCCACAGTTTACTTGTACAAAGGCTTCAATCTGATTCATGCTTACCTCTCTGCTTCCAGATAACTAGAGCAAAGATGAAAGACAGCCAAATGTGTTACAGTGGAAATTTTAGTAACTGACTAAAAAACACTGAGTGTGTTACAGCTATCAGTACATAATTATATTCAATATTTAATTGTATTCAAGATACCTACGTTATTTTAAATATGCTATTTATACTAGATTTACATGAAATTAAAAAAAGTTAGAACATTCTGTACATCAGCAAAAAATGCATGCTTGCTTGTTCTGGCAGAGGACAGTCTGCTACAGAAAGGTTGTATCACCAGAAGAACCAGGCAACTTAGTTTAGAACTAGTTCTAGAGTTAGAACTAGGCAACAACTGAAAGCTTTCCAGAAGTAAAAGCTCATGGTGAGGATGCACTCAGAATAAATGTATGTGATGCTTTCACATACCTATGTCAACATTTCCTACCATTCTTCCACCCACATATCTAGTAACACTAAGAACAAGTTTTGTACAGAAAACACTGATGGTAGAAGACATGTTACTGAATGAGGAATAAATGAATTTTTCTTTTTTGAAAAGTATTCTGCTAAATACTGACATTTAGGTACATTGATTATTTAATAAGTAAAGCTTTTAAACATTAGAAGATTAGTCTGTAGACAAAAATTACTACACTCAGAGAAAATAAAGACAGTATTACCAATACGAATAGTAGCTTTTCCTTTCGGACCACTTCCTAGGACAATAGTTCTTCTCTTTGGTTTAGTTTTCAAAACATCCTTGGAAGATGGAGACATCAGCCACTTATACTGGAAATTATGGAAGATGGAGACATCAGCCACTTATACTGGAAATTATTATTTTTTTTTTTTAACAGAAAGACAAATTGGTTTAGTAATGGGTATTTAAAGAGGTGCACATTCAAGATCAGAAAGGGTTTTGTCATATATATGGAAAACACTGCTAGTTACAGAAAACTTAATATTAACTATAAGGTTAAGGAACACAAAAATTCCACAAAGCACAAATTCAAACAGAGATTCAAGTATGACTGCTACATTACCAGAAAGTGTTCCTAAAACACCATTATAATATCCCATCCAATATTTTCCTTTCTCCTCCGTGAAACACTTCTTTTATAGCAAAAAAAAAAATAAAAAATGACATCAACCTATAAAAAGGAAACACTGGCTTTTGCATTTCATTCTCAGAAAGCTAACTTGCTAGGAATGACTGGCTCAGGCCAAAGTTCTCCAGAGTAATAAAAGCCGTCTTAACAAGATTTTGTATTAACCAAAAATGAAGTTAGCATTTTTAAAAATATGAAGTTAAATTTTCACTTCCTATAATAAAAACCCTCCAAACTACAATAAATACATAGTAGTAATCACAGGCAGTTGATGGAAAGCCAACCACATCCTGGGCTGCATCAAAAGGAGTGTGACCAGCAGGTCGAGGGAGGTGATCCTGCCCCTCTACT
>JANRGW010051152.1:0-18870 GCA_024733675.1 Psilopsiagon aymara | reverse complement strand
CAGGAGCAGAGGGAAGAAAAAGGGGGAAGTGAGTGAACAAACTGCGTGGCTGATTTATGGCTTAAACCACGACAGCAACCACTAACGTCAAGGTGAGCCTTGGTGTGGCATTTTCTAATAGAGATGGTTTTGGTACTGCATAGATAGGGAATAACTGAGATGTTGATTAAACGTAGGTTCTAGATAGTGGAATATCTAAGGACTGCAAGAATTGAAGTGCTAAACACTGTTAAGCTAACATAATTGGAAAATATGTGAAACAGTGAGATAATGATGTGTTTATGTCAGCAGCAAAAAGAAGGAAGAAGGAACAGTCATTTTTGATTAGTTTTGAGCAGCTGACTCCCACAGGGTCATTTTGAGGACTGGGACATGATTACCAAGGACACAGCAATCAGTTATGTCCAGACTGAGCAATAAACTTGTCAAAGATAACAATCAGTGTGCAAAACTGGGGAAGTAAAGAAAGAATAGGAGAGCATAATCAGTCTTTTAAGGGGATAAAAAGCAAACAAAAAGGCTGCTAAACTGTTGATGGAGGACCAGCACTGCTGGTATCATCTGAGAGTCAACTGCTACAGAGGCAAGCACCTTCTCTAAGGCACCTTGATGCTACAGCAAGATACTGTTTGTTCCCCTATGCCATGGACGGGAGCTGTAAGGACCTAGATAAGAGCCTTGTTAATTTGCTTTGGAGGAACTCGCGGATTTGGGAGGAGGGTGCCCGCCACACCCATAACACTATCCTACTAGTATTTTAATGATAGTATGATGTTCAGTTCATACTATCTATCCTCTACCATTGACGCAATCTAATTAGGTATTTCATAAGATTGCTCTTGCAAAATGAGGGATTTAGTGTCACTCAAAAAATGACTATTGAAGGAATTAGCAAGAGCAGTTTTTATTATGATTTATAAAGGCACAACTTAGCAGAATTTGATGGCAAGGTTCACTCTATTACTTAGTATATGGATAAAGCATATAAAGGAAAATCAAGGTAAAATCAAGCTAAAGATGATTGACAGAGACCAAAACCAGAAAGGATAAAGGAGACTCTCACATGAAGTCACAAAGTTCAGACTAGACCCCTGGCTTTCTAAACTCCTGGTGGAGTCTAGGTGTGGCTGGATCTAGTCTTAGTCTTAGTCTCAAGCCTAGTCAACAATATTAATCTAAAGGTTTTCAAGTGTCATCTAGAAGCAGTTTGAAGTTTATGGTGGTTCTTACAAAGTTATAATTACAACATTTAGAAACATGTTTACAAGAAATGACTGCCCATTGTGGTCTAGTAGAGCTCAAAAGGCCTCACTTTGGACAGCTATTTATGGGGTTGCAAGATTATTTGCTTTAGTCATCAGTAGATCTCTATCCTGGCCGCAATCCTAGTGCATAATTACTAAAACTCTTTCAAAACTCCAGTAACAATGGTACTGTTCCACTCAGGCTGCAATCAGGGAAAGGGGTGTTTAAGGGCTGTCAGGGAAGACTGATTATCCCTTTCTTGCTTCCCACTGTAGCCAGTGAGCAGGAGTCCCTAGTACAATCAGTGCCCCCCTTTGTAGCCATGTGAGGATTCCTGGTATGGTCAAGGGATGCTTCACTGCCCAACTCATTACACAAAGACCAAGGCCTGTCAGAAACTCCTGAGATCATGAAGCAGCCCAGAGGTTGGGGGGATGCACCACTACAATTACTACTGTTGTATTTTCTATTGCTATTCTCATAATTATCTTCTTGCCATAATTGCCAATTGTTATTTGCTGTTTTGTCCCATAGTTAAATGTTGCTGAATTGTAGTTGTACTTATTATTGCTATGCCTGTGCTATAATTCCATAAGCTTTCAATCAACAAAAGCTATTAACTATCATATATACCTCCTCACATCGTTAATCTTTTTTGTTCCTGGATAAAACCTCTGCATGCTGCTGAGAACTATCCAGCTTGCCCATTAAATTTCACTTCTCCTTCTGGTTCTTCATTCAGCCTGGCTCCCTGGTTACCTTCTGACCTTCACTTATATCTTTCCATTAGTGCTCAAAAGCTTTCTAATAAAAATCTTTATTCCTGGGATCTACATCTAATCTCACTTTTTGTTTTCTACCACATTAACCCTTTTATTTTGCAGGCTGCCTCAAGTCTGCAACAGTGCTATGGTTTCTTACTCTGCCGTATCCATACACATTTGTCTGCCCTTTACACTTCTAATCACAGATTCCTGAACCACTCTCCTGACATTTTATATCAGAATCCTGCTAACACTTGCAGTGCCTCAGTTCACACCATGTTCCATATTTTCCTTACAACTGAGCACCCTATGTGCCTCGTAATCTCTGTCTAGTCATCTAGCTGGAAAAACATCTTTCACCTTGATTAAATTCAAATAGGATAGCTTGAACCCTCATCTCCCATATCGACTTTCTTTTGCTGTCTGGGCACAAATGTAGAAATGTTGACTGGTTGTTCAGGAGGAACATTCCTTTTGCTGCAGCTTATAATTCTTAGACATAAAGCTATCATGATGCACAAATATCTGCTGAGACCTGGCCAGAACATATGCAGTATAGATGGAGTGTTTAGCAAACAGAGCTTGTGCTTTTCAATTGAAGATGTGTGAATATTTTAGTGTAATCTTTTTTTAAATGTGTAATTTGTTTGAACTCTATTTTGTCACAAACATGGCAAAAGTTCCTGACAGATTTTACCTCCACAATTTAAAGCATGAGGCAAAAAGAGGTTTTGAGAAGTTTCTAGATTTCTTTAACACAGATATAACCCCAGGTATCACCTTCATCCTTTTTCAGAAAAATATGTAGCCTATTTAGGTTTTTTTTATTTTTTTATTTAAACCATGCACACATAACATTTAGAAGCTTAGTGTTCAGATGATTACAGTTTAGTTAATTTTAGTTAAGTAATAAGACAGATAGTAAGAGGGTACTGTTCTTGGAAACACTAGTAAATATTGTAAATAATGCTATTACCCTTACTTGCTGCAACTAATGCCGTTGTATGGTTTAATAAAATCCCACTGTACAACATTTTTCTTGTCTTTTGTAACATTTTATTTAATATTATACATGTATTGGTTTGACTGAATTTCTGAAGGTTGTGGTAATTTTTCCATACCATATAGTATGGCCATAAGGACAAGATTTTTAACCAGTATCAGTTTCTCTGTAGGAAGCTGTTCTGTTAGTTGTTTAACACTAGACTGATTTGTCTGCACATTGCAAACACAATGATATGCTTTAGCATGTTTTACCAGGATGACAACTGTGTTTGAGAGATGGAAAGTACTTTAGAAATTTATTAGTGTCCTCACAGCTAATGTTTATAAAGTGATCCCAAGACATTTTTATAAGGATAAAGTTATTAATCCCACTGTGATTAATCAGGTGAAAAATCAGGTCTGGCTAAGTTGCTTCTGTGTGAAACACCCCTATATTACTCTCTGGAGAGGTCATCAATCACTTCCCTTCTTAAAGTATTTTTTTTTCTTTGAGAACAAAACAAACTATAAAGAGCTTTGATGAATATAATATCACTAAAAAAACAGGCTGTGCATTTTGTTGCTAGCATGAATATTTGTCCATTATTTTGTTATCAGAGTCTAAATTATCAAAAAACTTCTAAAATCACCTGTCCACATATGACATGCCTAGCTTCAGTGAGAAGAAAATATTTAATGATTTCATGCCCTATAGTTTATTTTTTACAGCTATCAGTGGTGTATTTTATGAAATATACCTTCTAATTTGTTTAAATACTTGTGTTTGAAAGTGTTTAGGCTAATGTTAATAATATTTAACATTTTGTTTTCCACTCTGTTTTCTCTAAGTCAGACTTGAAGGCTGGACTGGCAATCCCTTACTTGAAAAAGCAAGATGGTGTTGCTTGAAACCTTTATTGTGAAAGAATATCTTGTTCTTCATTTAGTTTTTAGCTTTGTTAAGCTGTGTCATACCAGATTAAAAGCAAGTACCAAAAAATGAATAGTGAAATCTCCACTCTGCCAAACAGCCAATATAAGATGTCAGTCACCATCAAAACAACCTGTTACTCCTGGACACATCTCTCCTAATCATAGGATAATTTGGTCTGGAGTCTTATGAAAATGAACCTCTCCGACATCCAAGAACAGTATCAAATCCACAGATACTTTATGGGCTGCCAACAGCTGATGTATTAACTCCCTTGCATCTGAAAAATCCTACAAAAAGGCTCTGCTGTTTCTCATGGAGCTTTCAGTGATGCCCTCTTTGCTTTTTAGTAATTCAAGGGAAAGTCTCTCTCATTGTACCACTGTGGCAGGGTACAGTGTGTTAAGCGCAAGTCTAATCAGAATTGACATTTTAATTGAAGAATTATAAATGCCCTTCAGCATTTTTGCAGAAACTGTTCACAGGTGACTGCTTATATAATAGATTTTATCCACGGCCACCTCAAGGCAGGCTTTGAAACTCTTTGGCTTCAACTAAGAGAATGAAAGATATCTTTTTCTTCATCTCGCTACTTCTCATTCTGCTGTGAATTTTATATACTATTTGACATTACCTTCATTATTGATTACACATTTTTTCATAATGCAAAATCTGCTTATTGCTGGGTCTGTAAAGGTTTAAAAACTTCATCTTTGGAAAAAAAATCCAAGTAGTACATAGGAGTTAATAGTATTGTGACAGAAGAAATATGTTTTTTAAAAGTATTTTATGTTCAATTGAAGGCAAATATCCACTGCATATTCCTACTGCGTCTGTGTTATAAATTTCTCTGTGTCTGCTTTTCTAAAAAGGAGGCAAAGCACTACTCTTCCTCTTCAAAATGCCTTTGATTGATTAAGACCTATGTTCTCCAAACCTTTATATACTCTCTGCATACAATGGTAAACTTTCCACAGGCCAGCAGATCATTTCGTGAGCAGCTTTGCTATATTCTTCTACATGTCACAATTAGCATTTTCCAACTGCACTTTCAATTTTAATATTTTCAGTTGGCTGAAACCAATCGATATCTTAGGGTTGTCTCAGTCTTCCATGCGTTCAAATGCGTCTCTTAGGCTGAACATAAAAGTTCAAAAATTAGTGGGTCTCACTAATGGATAAGTGGTTAAAGTATTTAATTATCATAATGTCAGTGGTATTAACATAAGGAAGGGCTAAGTATATCTATATAGATCTAGACATAGACAATTAGGCATATCTGTAGTTTCTGATTTAATTAGAGCTTGTGTTAGCTTCTCAACTTGAATCTCCTTTATAAAATTAATCACAGTAGAACTAAATAGATTCCGTTTGTTAAGTGCTAGAAAAACTACTGCACTGTAAAAAAAAAAAAAAAATCTATATTCAACAAAATATTTTCTGGTCCTGTTAAATGGTTAAATAGGCAAATAACTGACAAAAATATATATTGTATTGAGACTGCCAATGGCAATTATTCTGTTTATCAACAAAGCAAGGTGTGAGATGTATTTGGATGATAAGAAGGGTTTAGTATGAGCCATCACATGAATACCGATAGCTTTCTGAAATGTAGAATATTTGGGCACAGCACAAAGTGACAGATAAAATGTTTGAGGTAGATCATTTTGCTACAACTGACATTCCATTCTTAAATTATGTATAAATTACGGCAATGATAAAACTAGCTACAAAGCCAGAAACAAACAAAATGCTCCTCAAGTAAAATTATCATATCTTTAACAGCTGTATCAAATGTGACTTAAAATTATAACCAAAAGATTTAGTCATCACTTTCTGTATGTCCTTTCTTCTTTCATCCTTGCTAATGGAAATGCAGTAACAGAAGCCATGAAAAAAACAATCTAGAAACTTCTTCTTTACCAACCCAAAATAGAAATGCAATAAAAATTAAGTCCTTAGATTTAGAAGAGTCCTGAGGAATCAAAAAATACAACATAAAGTACCTGTGAAAATTAAAGCCCAGGAGTATGAGAGATGAAAATGTACTTTTTAGCCAGTTGAAAGTCTGATTGTGACTGGTCTTCACCAGTAGAGCTTCTTCTGGGTCATATTGTGTAGTGTCTTAAGCTTTAAATCCTGCCAGAGATTGCTAACTGGATTCTTCGGGCTACTCTGTGGAAATCCCAAACACCTGCCCATGTTTGCATTTCTTTGCAGAACCCAAGCTAATCAATGTTTAAACTACATCAAAATCACACTCAATAGCAGCATATATGCCATAACTCTTTACTCAAGAAAAAAAAAAAAACGATCTAAAGTATTACTTTTTTGCCATGTGACAGCCTACTCTGTGGTATTCCCAGGAAGAGAGAATTAATTTTTATGCTTTCTTCACATCAAAGGAATCAAAATTTTTCAACTTACTTTCTCTTGCCATGTCTTTTCATAAAGGGATACTTCAAAGAGTTATAGAAGTCCGTAGAACTCCTGTGTCTTGGAAAACAATAAACATGAAAAGCCTGCAGAAAGCAGAGGATGATAAACATTCTTCTCACTTTGACTTATTTCAATTAGTTCCACAAACAGTGAAACCAAAACAATCTAATTAAAACACTTAATTCAGGCACTTCTATGTCTAACTATCCATGACTAACTCTTCAGGTGTTTGGGAGAGGGATTTAGGTAATTTAAGGATTTGGATATTTTAGGCAATTTTCTACAGAACCATAAGCTTCAATGCAACTTTAGGCAAGAATACATGTTTTTCCAGAATAGGCTCCTCTAACCATAGATGGGTTACAAGATAGGCACCTTAATAAACTGGGAGCACAGCTAACAAAGGCAGCCACATGTACAGCAGTTTCTTTGGGATCTTCCTGAGCTTCTGAGACCTATGTCAGGCATCTGGAAACACTCTAAAAAAACCCTTACCTCCAATTAGGGAGGGTCAAGCCCTCTTTGAGCTGGTGCTAGGTAGGGCAAGGTCTGTATAGAAGCCAAGCCAAGAGCACAGCTGCCAGGGTGCAGCCAACAAATGCAGCAGTTAACACAGCAGGGTGCAAGGGCTTTCAGGTCAGAGTGCTCTTAAAAACATTCTCAGGCTTGGTAGGGATACACCACAGGGCATGTTCCCCAGCAGGTGCTGGAGCAGCTGCTCAGCCAGGGCAGAGGCTGCAATCCAGACAGAGCTTCAGGCGGAGGTGCAGTCCTATGAGTCTAACACAAAAGCTTTATCCTAGGAATGAGGAGGGAGAGAGTTTCCAGCAGCCCTGTAGTGAGTGGTGGATAGGGCTGACAAGCAGAGGACCTGGGATGATGTGAACACAAAGGAATAAAGCAGGGCTTAAGTTTGGTCACTTCAAGCTTTCTTTCTTTCTTTCTTGTACATAAGCAAGAAAGTGCTTAGGAGGCATCACTATGAGGAAACACCCCACAGACCTCCTCTGAAAAATCAGCATGCTGGGATGCCTCTATGACGTGTCTGTACATTCCTGCATGTACATGGGGAGTAAACACAGGTAATTGGAGATCTGTGTGCAGTAGCAGGGGTGTAATCTTGTTGGGATCATAGAAATGTTGGAGGATGGCCCAGATGGTTATAATAGAGTGCTGCAATGGAGGAACACCGGCTCCCTAAGAAGGATAGACATAGAAGATGAAAAGTGGAATTGACGTATGTGAAACAGCAGCGAGAATTCATGAAGCTGTATCTGGGGATGGATGATGAGATGATTGAGACCCTATGGGTAAGTGTAAAGGAGCAGACTAGTATGGCTGACATTGTACTGGGTGTCTGTTATAGGCTGCCTGACCAGGAAGAATAAATGGATTAAAAAAGACTGGCAGTAGGCTCACAATTGCAAGTCCCTGTTCCTCATGGGGCATCAGTAGGCTCACAATTGCAAGTCCCTGTTCCTCATGGGGCATTTTGTCTACCCTGATATCTGTTTTTATGATCATGAAATGGAAGAATTCAGGACCCTGACAGGAGGGAGCAGGAAAATAGCAAGATCACATCCTTGGACTTCAGGAGAATAGATTTTGGGGTCTTCAAAGATCTGCTTGGAAGAGACTTATAAGCTCTTAGAGGAAAGAAAGTGTCAGAGAAGCTTGTTGATATTCAAGGGTCACCTTCTCCAAGCTAAGAGTGGGAAAGCAGGAAAAATCTCAGGAAGTCTGTGTGCATTAACAAAGACTTCCTAGCAAAATTCAAATGTAAAAATGTAATACACAGACGATGAAACAAGTAACCTTGGACTATTGAGACATTGAACATGCAAAGGTGTGGTTAGGAAAGCAAATGACCATATGGAGTTGAATCTGCTAAATTATATCAAAGACAACCAGAACTGTTTCTGTAAGTAGTTAAATTGCAAAAGGAAGATTAGGAGAAAACATGAGTACACTGCTAAATGGGGCAGCGGCCCTGGTGATACAGGACCTATCAAAGGTTGGGGTTATTAATTTCTTCTTCATTTCAGTCTTTACTAGTGAGGCTGGCCTTCAGGAATCACAGAATCATAGAATGAGTTGGGTAGGAAGGTACCTTTAAAGGTCATCTAGTCCAACTTGCAGAGGAATCTTTGACTAGGAGAATCCTCAAAGATCAGAATAGTTGAGGAACAGACAAATCGGAGAACAGAAATATGTTGGTTTAACACTGTGCAATGAATTCTAAGACAAAGCTGTAATGTTCAGATGTTATCCTCCCCCCCCCCCCCCAGTTTTCTCACTGCTGTCTACAGTAGGCATTCTCATAGCAGACACATGTAGTTCAACAACTACAGATGAAAATAAATTTGATATAGAGATTATTTATTTTTCTTTAAATAATTTTCAGGGAAGGTGTGTGGAGATTAATTTGACTATGGGCTATGAGGCTAGCTCCTTTCTTTGAGTCTTTGCAGATTATTCAGTTAATTGTTTCACCAGGGTGATATACATCCTTTTCAAAGAAAATATGGTCTGAGATTTTATTTTGCATGTCTCCAAACCTCTTAGTATTTTAATATTACAGTATATTATCTGCAGGACTATAACAAAGTAGTAATAATGATAGCAACAACAACCATGAGAATAATGACAGTAATAATGTGTGGGAGAATTCATGTGAAACAAGCTAACATAAAGAATGGAGTGATGTATTAGCTGTACTTCATTTGTTGTGAATAAAACAAGTAACTGTAAAACATGGTGTTCCAAGTCTCTCACAAGCACCTCTTATCAGTTTTGTTCATTTTCACATTATCCCACAGTTCCTATTATTATCTAATCGCAGATCTATTTCTGTAAAAGTTTTTTAAAAACATCTGTTTTCCTCAGTGGTCTCTAAGCTCATGTTATAATGCTCCTTACACTTCTGAGTCAGACCAAAACCCCACGCTGATAGAAGACCGATAGCAACAAAGTAGAAATTTGAATATGGCACCTCCCACATAAGGCAATGTATACTTTTAAACAACTCTGCTTTTGGTCTCTTTTTTCTTTTTATTCCTGCTTTCTAGAAGACCAGCGTTATACAGGAGTGAAAGACTGAGATTTTAATGTTCTTTACCTTTGTAGAATATAATACAGAAGTGGATGTGTAATGTCTTAAATTTTTTGAAGGATAGATCAGACCAATCAGTGTACAGTCACAGACTCATAGAATCATAGAATAGTTACGGTTGGAAAGGACCTTAAGATCATCTAGTTCCAACACCCCTGCCATGGGCAGGGACATCTCACACTAAACCATATCACCCAAGGGTCTGTCCAAACTGGCCTCTAACACTGGCAGGGATGGAGCATTCACAACTTCCTTGGGCACCCCACTCCAGTGCCTCACCACACTCTCAGTAAAGAATTTATTCCTCATATCCAATCTAAACTTCCCCTGTTTAAGCTTGAACCCATTACCCTTGTCCTATCACTACAGTCCCTAATGAAGAGTCCCTCCCCAGCATCCCTATAGGCCCCCTTCAGATATTGGAAGGCTGCTATGAGGTCTCCACACAGCCTTCTCTTCTCTAGGCTGAACAGAACCAACTTTCTCATCCTATCTTCCAAAGAGAGGTTCTCCAGTCCCATGATCATCCTCGTGGCCCTCCTCTGGACTTGTTCCAACAGTTGCATTACCTTTTTATGTTGAAGACACCAGAACTGCAAACAATACTCCAAGTGATGTCTCACAAGAGCAGAGTGACAGAATCACCTCCTTCAACCTGCTGGTCACACTTCTTTTGATGCAGCCCAGAATACAGTTGGCTTTCTGGGCTGCGAGTGCACACTGCCGATTCATGTTCATTTTCTCATCGACCAACACCCCCAAGTCCTTCTTCGCAGGGCTGCTCTCAATTTCTTTTCTGCCCAACCTGGAGCTCTGCCTGGGATTGCTCTGACCCACGTGTAGGACCTTGCCCTTGTCATGGTCAACCTTCATCAGGTTGGCCTCTGCCCACCTCACAAGCATGTCGAGGTACCACTGGATGGCATTCCTTGCCTCCAGCGTATCAACTCAACCACCCAGGCTGGTGTCATAAGCAAACTTGCTGAGGGTGCACTCAATCTCACTGTCCATGTCACCAACAAAGATACTGAACAAGACTGGTCCCAACACCAATCCCTTTGGGACACCACTTGTTACTGACCTCCAACTGGACATTCAGCCATTGAGCAGAACTCTTTGCGTGTGGCCATCCAGACAGTTCTTTATCCACTGGGTGGTCCACCTATCCAAATTGATGTCTCTCCAATTTAGAGACAAGGATCTCATGTGAGACAGTGTCGGACGCTTTGCACAAGTCCAGGTAGATGACATAAGCTGCTCTACCACTGTCCATCAGTTCAGTAGCCCCATCATAGAAGGGCACCAGATTGGTCAGGCAGGATTTCCTCTTAGAGAAGCCATGCTGGCTGTCACCAAGCACCTTGTTGTTTTTCATGTGCCTCACCATGCCTTCCAGGAGAATCTGCTCCAAGATTTTGCAGGCACAGAGGTGAGACTGAGTGGTCTGTAATTCCCCAGCTCATCCATTTTCCTCTTCCTGAAAATGGGGGTTGTATTTCCCTTTCTCCAGTCATCAAGGACTTCACGTGACTGCCATTATTTTTCAAATATGATGGGCAGTGGTTTAGCAACTTCATTTGTCAGCTCCTTCAGGACCCGCATATGGATTTCATCAAGTCCCATGGACTTGTGTATGTTTCAGCTCTTCAGATGGTCTCGAACTCAATCCTGTTCTTCAGTGGGCCTAGGGTCTTCATTCTTCCTCCTGGATATGTTTCAGAACAGTTTTTTAAAGCAAGATTGAACTAGTTTAGTTTGAGTCAGCAATAATTATACAGTAAAAAGCTTTGAGACTAAACTGACAGGAACAGAGTTTGACCTTTTGTGTGGATTTCATGTGGTGCACTTAGCAGAATCATGCAGTAGTAATTTAAGCACATCTCTGCTTTTCATGGGAAACTGTCACATTTGCAAGCATTAGTAGACATCCTATGTGGAGTATGAAAAAATATGTAACAGAGCAGAAATAAAGCTTCCGTGAACCCAACACTGCAGTGGAATTTAGTAATACGTTTTCTAAAATTTCTAATTCTTTGTTTAAAGTGTATAAACTCAGAAAATTTATGCTTAGCTTCAGATTCTTTTTCCTCTGAAAACATACTTTCTTTAGTATTTCTTAGCCAAGTTTTCAATAGCAAAAAATTAATTTTTCTGTTTGCAATTCATGCTAAGTTGCCTTGACTGTTTTCAGAGTAATTCCAGGAAAGCTATTCTGTCTGACTCTACTTAAACTGTGAAAACGCTCACTTCATTTTGAAGAAGTTTTCCAAGTGCAATCTCTCTGTAGGTACCAAAAGCACTGAAACAACCACACAAGTTTCAATTAATCTAAATTCTTTTTTGTGTTTTCCATATGTTGATAAGTTTTGATTCCGTAATGTATTTACCATCAAGGTTTTTAAGTGCTCCCGTTAATTTTCTGTAAGTCACAAATCCAGTGTCCATTTGACAAATATTTAAGACAGTAGAAATCTTATAGGCAAGTGATGAAAGCAGTTATTGTAAATTTCATGTATGATTATAAGCAGATTGTATCATAAGAAAATGCTCAGAATTCATAGTCTTTATAATATGAAACTATTCCCAACTGAATTATGTTCTTAACTTACTAAGTACCACTTATAAGAATATTGGCTAACTAACTAATTGAGAGATAAATAATGAAGTCCAACTGGATAATACTTATGAAAGAAGAAAAGTCCATTTTGTAAGTGTTTTGGTTTGCTCTTCAAAAACCTGATATAGAGGAGTATGTACACAATTTTAAATGATTTGCTAGTTTTTACTATTATTTCCTTAACTCAATGCTGTTCACTTGATCTTAATGAGTAGTTTTAGGGTTAGGTACAAATCTTCATATAACTAGAAATGCATTATTTTGACAAATATCGACTGTGGGGATGTGTTTGAAATGTTGACTCTTATATCACAAGAATATGCCACTGTTAAAAAAAATATTTTTATCATTCCTATCACTGACTTTACTGTAAACAGCATTGAATCTGCTTTTCTGCACACATGAATGATTTGAGTTAAGCTGCCAGGTAGGAAAAAATATGATCTCTCATATTCTTTTCTTCTTTTTTTTTTTTTTTTTCCTTTTTTTATTATTTTGTGAAGGTTTGGTCTTTTTCTGTTAAAAAAAAAAAAAAAAAACCACCATTTTTTTCTGTTGTTTGACTCAAATACCATAACAATGAGTTTGCAAACCTGATACAGAGCATGAAATAAATCTACTTTCTGGCAAAATTATCCTGTGAGGAGGTGATATTTCTAATTTCCACATTATATTTATGAACTATTGGAATGCAAAATATTCTTGAAAATTAGATAAAGTGGGGTTTAGTCTGTTTAAATCTTTAGCTAGGAACTCTAGCCTTCTTTTGTGCATTATTTTCTGACATAATAGCTTTATAAGGTAAAAAGATAGTTACTTGAAACTTCTTTACAATTAATTAAATAAATCTAATTCCACAATTAATAAGTCATCTATTTTCTTTGTCCTTTCTTAACAGAAATAACAAATCCAAAATTTGTTTGTGCATAGTGTAACCCAGAATACAAACCATATAGGTCTAGATTGTTCCTTTTAGTCGAAAAATGTGAATATGAAGCATTAAAGTTCCTTGACAATTTTCTCCAGACTCTTTCTCTCAGTGGTTTTGGGGTTTTTTTTCAGTAAAGTATTAAATATTTTCTCCATTACCTTCCTTTTTTTTCGTGGGAGCTTCACAAAACTTGCAAGTCCTAGCAGAATCCAAGGAAATACCAGATACTTGCTAAAAGGTCTTCTGCATCTGTTCTGGCTCTGTTTTCTAAAGCCCTCCAGCCTGATTAGTATGTCAATACACTTTAGTGGTTTTCAACCATAATTGCCATAGTCTGAGTTCCATCAAAAAATAATAAACTATATCTGTTCATATGATTCCTTCATGGACTTCTGGTGAAAGACAGAAGATTAAGTCAAAGGGAGGTAGAGACTTGCCTTCTCTGTTCCCCATGTAATATAAACTTTCAAAAGTTAGCTATTTTTCTTCTGGCATTAATTCAAGGAATGCATGAATCTAATAACTCCTGTGTGTCCTGTCTTCAGCACTAGTCTTTCTTATCTTCTATAATATTTACAAAACTAGATTTAAAAAAAGCAATCTATAGATTAAAAAAAAAAAAAAAAAAAAAAACAAACCAACCCCAAACCCAACAACTTTAAGTTTTGAAGTTTTGAACACACAAGTAAAAAATCTCCTAAGCAGATGTGTTCAGTCATTTGAGGTGTCTTAGAATATCTGACACCTGTATAAGGCTGACAAGGTACGACCTGAGGCAGACATCTATAATTTCAACCTCAGCTGTAGGTCTAGGGTGAGTAGTTTTTATTTTAGAAATAATAAATGAGCTAAATCAGAATATGTTTTATAAATTCTATATATTATACACATATATAATAACAAATGGCAAAATTATATATATGAACTTAAAGCAAGAATCATTTAACAGCAATTTTTAAACCAGGGAGGCTTCAGCAATTAGCTTGATGGAAGGCAAATCCTTGAACTGTTTGTCAAAATAATACTTCAATCAGTTCTGTAATTATCAAGTTTTATCTTAGTGTTTATGGAACACAATTTAGCAGAATAAAGTTTAGATTGTGGTAATTAATGTTTTCAGCAGCAAATAAAATTTCATGTAAAATATGGGATAAAATTGAACTCTCTACTCTTCACCATCATTACATCATTACATTACTTGTTGTGGTAAATTCAGTGCTTTGAATCCATTAACTTTTCATTGTGTGGTGTTATCATCCACTGCTAAAGATTAGCTACTGACACATTTATCAAAGGATGATAAATGAGCTGTCCGTCCAGATGTCTGATTATCTGACCTTTATTCAGTTAAAAGCACAAGAGGCTGACAGTGTTAAGTGCTTGGTAGTTTAGAATGAAATTGAGCCCAGGAAATTAATGTTTGGTATTGTCTTCAATAATACAAATTTGCTCCATAAATTTATGTTTAAATTAAAGAAAACAAAATTTATTTTAAATACGCTGTATAGAAGCCCCCTATTTCCACACAAGTTTATTTCAACAGGTTCATTATCTCATGAAGAATCCTTAATTTTAACAGTTCCCTCTGAGAAAGAACTGTTTTGTCATTATCCACTGGGCTGTAGATCATCAGCCGAAACCACATAGGGTTGCAGAACGCTTTCGAGTGTCTAACAAAAATGCATTAACTTTTATCTTTTTCTATGATAGCTTCTGTCAACTAGATGACCACAATTCTGGAAATCCTCATCTAAAAGTTTAGGTATTGAGTGAAGCCACCACTTCAGATAAATAATTCTAAATGTTTGCTAATATTCCTTTGCTCCTTGTAATGGATGTGAACCTAGCTGAGAGGCACAAGTATCTTTTTTGCCACAGTGTATTCGGTAGAGTATATATGTCTATGTTGGAGTGGAAACCAAGCAAGCAGATTTAGCTGTAAAGAAAGAATAAGTGAAAGCAGTATGTGGCAGTAACTTTGACTAAGATCTAAGAAGCCTCATATGATTAAAGATACCTATGTATGTATAAGATAGCCCTATGCTTATAATATAATGCATAGATTTTGCAATACAGTAGGGAAACAAATTCATTACTTAGACTGAAAAGAAGGTGCAGCAACTGACACATAGGAGAATGCTTGTTAAACACAAGGAAAGAAGACTGACCTCAGGAAAACTGGAAAAAAGAGTGGAGGATTACAAAGTGAGATGACTGATTTTAGTAAATTGAACAGTAACAACTGAAAATGACTTCTTGAACAACATGACTTAAGAGATCTGTCTAGGTGAAAGGATTTGCAGGAATAAAGCTTAAGTTGTTATAGGTATCTATGCTGTTACACTCTAAATTTAGTTATGGGGAAAAGGGAACACATGTATGAAAATAAGAATTTATGAATGTTTGAACTTATGGGTGATTTTAACTTCCCAGACAGCAACTGGGAATGTCACATAGTGGACACAGACAGCTCCAGGAAATTTCTGAAGCATGTTGAAGACAATGTCTTGGGGCAGATACTAAGGGAGCCAACTAGGAAGGGTGCCCTCCTAAATTTTTGTGCAAACAGAGAGGAACTTATGGGTAAAGTGACTGTCTTGGTCAGTGACCATGGAGCAGCTGAGTTTCAAATTGTTGGCAATAGGATTAGAACTTCCAGGATAACATTGACTCTTGGTGTGGGGAGAGCAGATTTTGGGCTGCTGGAGGAGCTAAATAGCAAGGTCCTCTAGGAATGTGTTTTTGCAAGTACTGGGGTCCATGAATGTTGGTTACTTTTTAGAAGCCATCTCTTTAAAAGCACAATGCTCTTTCACCTGCCTTTCTATAAGGTTGTTTACATTTGTGCTAGCATGGACCAAGCGCTCAAGTCCCGAGGATGCTGTGAGCTCTGGTTCTCCACCTTGTGAGACTGCCCTCACAAGCTTTCTATACAGAGCAAGGGCCAGTGTCACCCTGAGGTCTGCTCCTGCAGGAGTAACTTAGTGTCAGGTTCCTGCCACCATATTGGCTGGCTCATGAACAACATAGTAGAGATTGAAAGATTGAAAATTGTTAAGTGTTATCTGTATAAAAAAAAGATTATAGTCAATGTTCTTCAGAGCTATTGAGAATATTTACTGTTTCTAAGCAGACTACTCATTTGAACTTATTCAAAATTTTAATATTAATTAATTAAGACATAACATTATGATATGGTAGGTTCCTTTACCATTCCAGTTGCCATGAGTAAAACAAAGTGTTTGCACCTTAATATAAAGTAACAATGCAGATGGGAACTAAAGTAGAATTTAATATGCAGTTACAATTATAGGGGGAATTTAAGTAGTTCAGACATAATTGCCTGGAATGGAGATTTGCCAGAATGAAGAATTTTGCTCTCACTGAAACGTTCCTTGGATCTCTAAAGATCACTTTTGCTCATGTGTTTGGTTTTACACCTTACTGGACAGATGGTGTCTCCAATACAGCAAAATAATATCTGGTCAACAGGGAGGGTTGTTCTTGTGAAATGCTGAGGTAAGTTTACTATGGCTGGGTGCCAGTTGCCCACAAAGATGCTCCCTTGCTCCACCTCCTAAGAGGGACAGGGAATAAAACAAGATTAAAAAATCATGGATCAAGGTAAAGGCAGTTTAATAAAGAAAATTAAAGGCCTTGCATAGAAACAGATATAAAATAATTTATTCAGTATACAAAACATTGGTGTGTTACCAAAAGCATCCTATTTACAAATAAAAAGCACAACTTTATACGCTCTGATATGGGGAAAGTTAGCTCCATTCTATCTAAACCCAATGCAAATGCCCAGGGCTGACATAATTTGAATTTAGTACCAAATAAAAATATAGGTCTTTTTTAAATATATTTTGCACAATACTGTCACTCTTCATGCCCTATAATTTCTGTGCTAGTGTTAGTATTCATTTACATACTTCAACTCCCTGCTTAACAGGTTTGGTTAGATAAGAGTTCTGTACAGATCTTCCATCAAGTTTAATTTAAAATGCTATTGTGAAAACTGATAGAGACTCTTCTTGCTAATCCCAGGGTTTAGCTAAAGTAGAATATCTTTGTATTAAGATATTGGCTTTATTTGAGACTAAGGAAAAGCAATCACTTCTAATTAGTAAAAATGACAATTTAGCCCCAAGTTTCCTCCTTTGTTACAACTTAGCTCATTAGAATGTTGTCGGCTGGAGATACAAGTGGTCTACTAAAGATAATTAGTGGAGACTTATTCAAAAAAGTATGACCTCAAATTTTGCCATTTAAGACAAAAACATTTTGCCTCTGGAGACACAAAAGACAAGCCTATAAACAAGACTGCACAGATACAAACAATGCATAGTAGTAGCAATACAGTGCAGAAAGATAGTAAGCATATCTGATGGACTGAAATATGATCAATTCTGACCGAGGCAGGTTGGAAGTTATTTACGTTTAAAATGGTGAAGTCTAACATGAGCACACCAAAGTGAATTTTGCCTTACTTTTTTTTTTTTCAAAGTACATCCTTTTATGTACCCAAGTTTTTATATACCCAAGATTCAACCCTGGATTAAAAAAAAAAAAAAAAAAAAAAAAAATATTTGGTAAATATTAGAGAAAATAGAGAAAATAATATTCTGCAATCGTAAAGAAGACTACAGAAATCAATAGCACTCATGGAAAAGTTAGAAAGAGTCTGAGGACAGATATTGGTGGAAGGTTTAATCTATTAAAGGTAATAAATACCATACAGCAACTGCTTTAACAGATATATATTGAATAGTAGAGAAAATAAATACAGTTCAGTATTTGGTGGTTTTTTTACTATACTGATTGATATAACATAAAGCAACATTAAAGTACCACTTTCTAGTGATAATTCTAGAGTTGATATTATTTTCATTTCTAATACTGCCATAAGAGACATATTAAGCCTATTAGAAGACAATTTATTTAATAAAAGAGAAACTAAACAAGCCAGTGTATTTTATCTAGAGGATGTGATGAGAAAGCAGCACCAGCCAGGCTTGCACTACTTGGTACACTGTCCTGCATAAGAATGACACAATATCGAATGGCAGTGACTGGAGTAGACTGGGGTACTTTCTGTCTCGTACAGTTGCTATATGAATACAGTATTTGAGCATGTTTAGAGAGCTTTAGCATTTTTAATGTCCAGGGTCCACTACAGCTCGCCAAAATGACAAAGCTAAGTCATATTAGGATGTGGCGAACATTACAACAAATGATGCCATATAGCCAATTAAAACAGAAAAAATAACAGTTTAAATTGGGATTGACAGATGTTACGATTCAGCAGATGCTAATCAGAATTCAGGTTTTAAGCCTGAAAATTTTAGCATTAAGCCTGCTGCACAACTATGAGGCTCAGGTGTGCTTCAGAATTTTTAATATGGATGTGTGACCCAGCTTTGGACTGAAATGAGAAACAGAGGCTCCTCATGGCAGCTACAGATGCTATTTCAAACTAATGTAACTGTATCAGGTTTGCATGGCAAGACTTTGGTAGTGGTGAGGCTACAGGAGTGTCTTCTGAGAAGAGCTTCCCCTGCGTCTGATAGACCCAATGCCAGTCAGCTCCAAGACAGATCCAGCACTCGCCAAGGACAAGTCCACCAGTGATGTTTTAGTGCCCCTTGGATAAGATGTTTAAGAAGGTGAAAAAGTTACTGCAGCCAGAGACAGTAGTGAGAGTATGTGAAACAGTTCTGCAGACATCAAGGTCAGTGAAGAGAGAGGGGAGGAGGCGTGTCGTGGCTTAAGCCATAAATCAGCCACGCACTTTGTTCACTCACTTCCCCCTTTTTCTTCCCTCTGCTCCTGGAGGGATGGGAA
>JANRGW010051151.1:0-11735 GCA_024733675.1 Psilopsiagon aymara | reverse complement strand
CATTTCCCCCTCCCCCCCTTTTTGGAGTGGGGGGGGAAGAAGGAGGGGGAAGTGAGTGAACAAAACTGCTTGTTTTATAGCTTAAACCACAGCAGCTCTTTTAGGAGGGGGAGGTGGGTTAACAAACTGTGTGGCTGATTTACAGCTTAAACCACGACATTATCTCATTTAAGAAATATAGACATCCCCACCTGCTCCCCAAAACTTCCAACAGGTAAGTATGACTATGTTAAATAAGTAAGAGAGGTGAAGATTGTTCTTATTTGAAAAGTGAAAGACCCTGTGGGCAATCTTGCCTTGAGACAGAAGCATGTCCTCATGTGAGTACACGTCAGCAACTTAGGACAGTCCCATTACTTACAACTGAGTAAGAATCAGGAGTTTTACAGCACATTTGTTGTCAACTGTTCTCCTGCAATTTCACCTCTGAGGTAAGATAGCGCAACTTACACATGTCGTAGTAGACAGATCCAGAGATATCTATTCGCAATATTTTTCAGAGCAGTAGTAGAAGAACAACTTTCAATAAACTATGGCCTAAATTGAGGAAGGAGGGAAAAGGTCAATAAACAGTATTAAAATTTCCTAATTTGATCCATTTGCTGACAACAAACACAGATTGGGCAAAGTCCCAGGAAACTCCAACAGAACTAGCAAGGTTAATGGAGCTGCTGGTATAACATATTGTAGATCTAGTAGTGTCAGTGGCGATAGTGGTAATGTTGTAAACACAGTTTGTTTTCCATCTGGTGCATGGCATATGCCCTTGATGAAAGGGTGCTGCATTATGCATTTCTTTTCTCCTAAATTTACTTACTCCTGAAAATATAAAAGGTTTTAATAGGCATATTCAGAAATTCTGCTTTTAAAGAATATTTATTAAAGATTTGCCTAATGAAGTTAAAGACAATATTAAATAAGAAATATTCCCATACTGAAATACTTCCCCCCCAAAAAAGACCCCACAACAGACAACCAAAAACCAAACAGTAAAACTACTTCTGCAACTGAATACCCTCAGAGTAGTTGATGTGATGCTCCCTAAGTCTGGAATGGAGCATGATAACATTTTACATTTATATTCACCCTGAGCATTTTACAAATTACATAAAACATGATTTTGAAGCTGTAAATTGAAACTATGAAAGATCTATGTTCCAAGGCAAATTAAAATCAATGGAAGGTCTTAGATTCAGTGTAACTGACTTTGGATCAGGCCTTGAGAGATCACTAATATAAAAATAAAGTACCTTTCAGTAGCATTTCGTGCTGACATGCAGTAGTTGTGAGCCTCAGATTCAGCTTCATCCTCTACTCTTAAAAATGCACACTGCTGAGCATGTAGTTTTAATTCTCTTAATCAATGTTTTTAACTAATATTCTGGTGAAGCCTTGATCTGAATTATAATCACTCTTTTCATCAAAATATTTACAAGTAAAAGCGTAGAGCCTTGAACATTCATATTTGAATTGTGGATGGTATCTATGGTTACAATGTATTATAGATGGTACGGAACAACACACTGCATGAAAGAAAGAACTTCAATCAGAAAGCATGTAAGACAGCCTAAAGGAGATAATGCATTGCCTACAGAAATGGTGTGTACATTGCAGCAAGCTGATTAGAAGCAATATAGCAAAGGGGGTGGGAAACTGCCTGCAAGTAGTCACATACTGCATTAAATAGATATGAAATAGAAGTTCGGGACTCTGAAATGGCCACAGGGACAGGCCTACCCAAAGGTGATGGGCTATTGAGGAAGGCAGAGAAAGATGGCTTGTCATTCTCCATGGTCCAGTTTGCTACCTTGTATGTCTGCAATGACATATGTCTTCTCCCTTTGCTTCCTATCCTAGCACAGATACTGGATCAGGTGCTGTTGGAGAGGAATAGTTGTCTTTGTCACTAAGAAAACATCTACTGAGTTAGACTTGCTTGCTGTAAATCTTGTTATCAAGACCGTGAAATCACCAACAGTCTTACCACCTATTTTTCCTACTGTAGAAGGTGCAAAATATTAGCATGAAATAATATATATAACATAACAGAGCAGAGTTAGAAAGAAAGGGAGAGACAAAAAGAACAGATGATATTAAAAATTTCACAGATATCCATTCTGAATTGGCAAAAAAATGAAAACAGATTCAAAGAAACTGAGAATGAAACATGTCTGTGTTCTCAAACATTCTGAGCATGCACTAACAGAACATGAAGAAAGTGAACAAAATCAGTTCCATTTGGCTATACTTGCTTTGGTTTGTTCAGGTTTAGAGAAGAGAAAAATCAAATCTGACTTGATAATTTTATTTGTTGCCAGAAAGTTTTAGAACTGTTCTGAAGAAGCTTGTTGAAGAATAATTTTTGTGAAACCACTTTCTAAACTGGAGAATCTGGATCTCACATACATACTTCAAATTCTAAAGTGGCCATTATATTTTTAAGGTATATTCTATACAGGCTTGTTTAGCTGAAAAGTTGAGTTCTCCAGTGTTTAATTCACATTTTTAAGAGGATTTTTGAAAATGCTCCATTTTCAATATTAAACATAATGCAAAAAAGAGATTTTCTACTGAGAGGCTGGAATAGGGAGATAGTTTCTCAACAATGTTGCTCAATGTTACTGACAACAGCACCCTCACCCACTGCCCCTTTTTATATCTTTTCTAACGCTATAACAAAATAATATGACTGTGAATATGGTGTTCAAATGACAGTATAATTTCATCAAAACTATTTACAATGAAAGCACACTGTTTATCTCCGAGAGATATCAGATATACAGTAAATATATCTAGGCTATATATTCACAAAGTCTATGGCAGCTATTACGTAGTGGTACACAAATGCCAAAAGTCATCAGCAATGATGAGGAGTATATGGCACTGGAGCTATTTAAGCAGCTAAGGAAAACACACTCATTGTAGCAGGTTACTGTTCACACACACAATATGCATTAGCTTTTGACCTGATGAGCATGTAGTTTAAAATAGCTAAGACAGAAAGCATAAAGGAGAAGATGTATTATCATTATTATTATTATTATTACTATTATTATTACATGGCAAAATGATGCTTACTCAGTTACAGGACCCTGACAAGCACAGGAGACAAATCCATACTACCTGAATTCATTAGTTTTGTTACTTATTATACTTCTCTAAACATATGATTACATGAAATTACTCCACTTTTCTCTAGCTCTTTGTCATGATGCACTATCATGCCCTTGTCATGAACGATGTAGTTCACTAGGATACCATCCTTTTACATTAAAAAACATTTTCCTTTCCATCCACCATTCCACATTCCTGCTGTAACACAGAAAATCAACTTCTAGCAATTACCAGTTTGTATGAAAACAGCTAATGGAAAACAATTCCTGATATCACAGGGTTTTTTTCTTTTGTTTTTAATAAAGAGGGAACAGTAATTCGTTTCAATTGCTTTATCGATATAAAATATTCCTGTGAATTTAAAAAACTCTAACTCTGAAGAATATAAGCTTGCTTATTAATTAAAGACTGAGAATCTGGAAGAGCAAAACCCTTTGATGACACATATTTTTGAAAATCATTCAACCCTAAAAACTTCCATGGTATTAAACACGGTAACACTAATAGTTGTTGTCTATAGATTAAATTCTTCGGCATAGGAAATGTTTATTCAGTGTATATAGAGTACCTAACATGATCAGGGGTTTCATATCAAATAGTAATTTCTACTCCATATATAGTAAAGTCTTCTCCATGCTGAAATACAAAGGAAACGGCATAAGTGATTAAGTTAAGTTATGTTTCCACTTCTTCCTCTTTAACAGTGGGTATTCCACACACACACATGAAAGTTTCTAGGTTCATAATACTGAGAGTTAGCTATTTGATGAAAGCCTGAAAATTAGAAATGGATCAAAAATCTAGGGATTCAGGAAATCAAGACTTTCGTCCTGCAGTATATTCTCAGCTCTCAATGCTGGGATTGGTCATCTTAAACACAACGAAATTCAAATGAACCTGATATGTTATTTCCCACATTCCTAGTTATAAAGTCAAAGTGTAGTATTTGGACTACAAAAGATGCCCAAAATACAGTTGCCTATCAGTCCTGGATTATTATATGGTTCCAAATACAGCTATAACTACAATTTATAAGCTACATAGTGGTGCACAACACTGTGACTTCCAATAGATAGTTAATTACCCTTTTTGCTTTGTTTGGAATGACTACGCAGAAGTTCTAAGATATTTTCAGAAAGCCAATACAAAGTAAGCATTCCATTAGGTAACTTTAGTTGCATCGCTTCAAGAACCAAGCGTCAGTCTCTGCACAACTACTATTGTGCCATTGGAACAACAAGAACTCTTTACTCACAGGTTACCTTAGAATTTGACCCAAATTACCTGCAAGAGCAAGGGTTAAAAAACAAACTTGAAATATCCTCATGCTTTAATCCTATTTTTACCACTATATTATTTGTTCTGTTGGGTACGTATTTCCCTTCCATCTGCATTTTCACTTGCCTTCCAACAGAGGTCCAACTTGAACCAAAAAGGAGTGACAGAGGGTTTTTTTTAATTATTGCATTTCTTTCTTTCTCCTTTAATTGTGGATGAAGTCTTTAACCACTTGTTCAGAACACAGTCATTTGTAAGGCAGATAACTGTTTCCATTTTAATTCTCCAAACTTTTCCTTTATAGATTTCTACTTTTCATGGAATCAAGTAATGGCAAATATTCTGTACTATACATGTATATATATTTATTTCTCAGTTTATCTTTGATTCACAGATCAGCTGAAGAGTTATTTAATGACCATCTTGAATTAGAAATATCTGTCACAAAGCTGCCTAGGTTCATTTTTAACCATATTTTATTCCTTACGTAGATAATGTCAGGGCTTGATTTTCCAACAGTCTCAGTAATCTTAAAGATAACTCTGAAATTGACTTGCTATCTTTACTGGGATGAGCTTGAATAACATAAACAGTTATGTACATTTTCTGTATTGCATACTTTTGCTTGCTAGGCACCAAAAAATAAACCTTCTCTGTTCAGTCTGTAATAATTACCATGTTTATTAATTTTTAAATACACAGTTCGGGAGTTTCATGATGCTCCTGGACTTTTTCAGAAAAAAAAAAATCCATCTGTATTAACAATACAGTGGCAATGCTAGATTTCCTTACATGTAAATATATTTCAACATAAATATCAGACAAAGCACAAGTCAAACTTGAAATGTTAATGCAGTATCTGAACTGTACCCTCTTTTATTCTGCTTGCAAAACAGTACACATGAGGATCACTAGAAACCTCAAGCCACTTCTATGACTCTAACGTACATTACTAGGTGCTTAGTTTGGTGCAATTGCACCTAATGATATCTAAGGTACATAGTAAGTGTCACTCATTAAAATCACCATATAAACCAGTTGCATCTATTGCTGAATTCTGATTAAAGATAAACAAAAATTGTATCTTATAGGAAGCAGAATCACAGAGTTTTATGAACTGATATCCATACTGTAATTCAAATTTTATTCTCAATCTTGGTGAAGTTATCTAGATTTTGTTGGCTTCAGAGCATTTTGGGGAGCAATTCCACAGCCTCTTGTGGAGTACCCAAAGCTGCTGTACAACTGCTACTCCATACCTCTCTCCTTCCCCCTTGCACTGACAATACTGACTGCAGAAGCGCACAGCAACGTCAAACTCAAACTTGTTCCTAAAAGAAAAGATTGTTTTTACAGTTCATGAATGACAGTGTTCTTGGGGCGAGGGGACAGTAGGGTTTTTTGCTTTTTTCTTCTTCCCCTATTTGGGCTACTGCACCCCCTCAATTGCTAGCAGAAGTAGAGAGAAGGAATATGGGATCAGAAGTGAGGAAATTAAAGCTGCCATTTTAACTGTAGCACAGGCTTAGAATGGTCTATGCTCATCTTGAAACTGCACCTTAAGATTTCTCTGCCAAGATGTTCATTCATGTGTTCGTTTATGTCCATATACCATTTGTGTTGCTTCTACTTTTAAATATATTTTCGATGTTCATACCAGGTTTGTGTGACAAGGTTTCAGTAGTGGTGGGGCTACAGAGGTGGCTTCTGTAAAAAGCTGCTAGAAGCTTTACCTGCATCTAATGGAGCTAATACCAGCCAGCTCCAAGATGGATCTGCCACTGGCCAAGGCTGATGGTGTTAACGCCCCTGCGGTAACATGTTTAAGAAGGGAAAAAAACACTGCATTACAGCAATTGCAGCCAGAGGAGTGATGGGAGGATGGGAGGAGGGTATTTTTAGATGTAGTTTTAATTCTCATTATCTTACTCTGATTTGGTTGGAAATAAATTAATTTCCTCAAGTCAAGTAGGTTTTGTCCATGTTTACATGTTAGTAACTGCTGCGGGATCTCTCCCTGTCCTTAGCTTGATTCACAAGCCTTTCATTATATTTTTTCTCCCTTGTCCAGCTTAAAAGGGCCATGATGGAGCAGTTTAGGTACGTGTTCAGCCATGGTTATTAGACTACAATAAGATGGATCATGCTTTTAACAGCCAGGACACTGTCAGATATATATAAATTTTGGAACTGTTAGAAAGAAAAAAAAAAAAAAGAAAATACAGAATTCAGAAATTAGGCAGGGAATAACAGACTAAGGAAATTACATTCCCGCTTGCTTGGGGTTTCAAGCATTCTGTTTTCCGAAGACAAAGATGAGAAACAAAGGTCACAGTGGTATGACCTCAATGTTTTTTCATCTCTTTTCTCACATTCCAGAAGCTTATATCCTTCATATCAGAATGTAAAGTGTCACATTCATTTATTTCCTTATTAACAGTTTCTATTAGGTATTTTGTACAAACAGCAACCTATCCAACACTAGGGTGCACTCATACCACTCTGTAACACTAAGGGTCAAGAAAACACTTCTACATGATCAGAGAAAGTTTTTAAGCTTCTCTCTGCCTACCTGAATATGGGGACTTAAAATCATGCCTGTCATAACTCTTAACTATTCCAGAATATTTTGCAACAGAGCTCCTTATCCCATCTGTTGTGGGAATGCAAAGAGGCTGCATCTGCCCGGCTCTGTAAAAAGCACTTCAATTGGAACTGAAACGGGCATTACTCCTCAAATTTGTGTCCTGACTTTAAAGCAATTAGATTGCACCCAAAGAGAGGTGCAAGAGGTAGGGATTTCCCTAGGACCCTAAGTCTCCACTGTCAAGTGCTGTTACTAGAAAATAGTCTTAATGGGTGACATCTACAAACAAGAAGCTACTGGATCCCTTGGCTAGCAAAGACGTGCTCTGTGCCAGAAGAAAATACATAATCTCAGCCAATAAATTTGAAGTTACAAGTGTCTTTAAATTCTGTTCTCTTTTTTTAATGACATTTCACCTCGAAATCAATACTGCTACATCTTCATACTTGTTGATTCCATTAAAAACCAGTGTGGCAAAGACTGTTATTGCCAAGTGTAAGAGCCTCTTCTCTGCAAAGGCTGAACTTCATAATGCATTTTGCCAAAGCAAAAAACCGATCTCCATACTGAAAGCAAGAATCCCCAGCAAAACACACCAAGAATCCTCAAATCTGTATGTGCAGAGTGCTTCACAAATGCACTGTGTTACACAGCAAAAATATTTTTTTCCTTGACGGTTTAGACCATCACATCAAGCAAGTACAACAATTCCACACTTTTTTTCCTTCACAGTATATCATCCTGCACTCTAGAGTAAAAAAAAAAAGAAAACAAGTGTCTTTCTACTTACCAGTCTTTTCTTTAGTTCTCTTCAAGATTGGCAACTATTCACTCATTCAGTAATGCTAAAAAAACAAAAAAGGGGTAATGCTTACTTCAGGAGTCAGGGTCCAGCTTAAGCTGATATATATACCCCAAATTCAGCATTTTTCACATGCATTTAAAGATAATATAGTAAAAAAGCTGTTCTACAACTTGCTGCAAGTTTTCCCACAATCAAAATCATTGCAATAGATTGAAACATGTCTGTATAAGAAAATATCTGCTTCTTCAGCCCTATCTATTAAGTCTCTCCAGTCCTTAAGTACAGATTCATCTATGGTCTCAATGCAGAGACAAATTCTAACAATTTACAAATTGCAACTTAGTCACAAATAACAACTATCTACAGCTTTGTATTTGCACCATTCTTAATAATGGAAATATGAGTTCAGAGATCTCAAAAAGGATCATGGCTGCACATATTCAAAATACCCGTGTTCCAGTTACATTTCTCTGGTGTTTTCTTCACGAATGTAGAAGGTACAGCTCATGACTAACTCAAAGAGTCTCTGAGAGCTACAGCCAGTGGTTCATTTGAAGATTAAATTAAAATAAATAAATCAATCTCAGAACACATCCCAGAGGGCGTGGGGGTGGGGGAAGTAACTACAGGAACTACACAGATTATAAGAAAGACAAAAATATTTTTTTCAGTTTGTGGCAAAATGTCAGATATATATGCAATTATACATACACACTGTCCATATAGATTTCTTTTTTTCTCAATACTTTTTTTTCTCATTCTTTTTTATCATACAAGTTCATTACAGCATTTCAGGCATAAATTCATTAACAAAAGCTTAATTTAGCTTGGATTCCACTGTGAGCTATCTATTCTATCATGAGGGGTTAAGGGAATACTTTTGGTTGCTTTTGAACCTTAGTGCACCCCACAGGTAGAGAGCTGACTGGGACTGCTTTCAGTGACAAAGAGGCCGGCAAAGCTAGTAAAATAGCAACAACAGAGAACAGCATTTAAAGAGTGAAATGAATTTGTATACAATACTCTGTTCTAAGGCAATTAAGAGTTTCATTTACAGCAGCTTGTTACCAAAGTAGTGCCAGCAGTGTTTATTAATTAAAGGTGTTTTTTCATCCTTGGCTCCTTTGTGAAGAAAGTGAGAATTAGCCTACTGTTTCTGGGGAATTACAGTTTTCTAATCATTTCAAAAATAAAGGTGACTAGTTCTGCCACCCATTTGCCCTGCAAACATTCTGCCTCTTATACATGCCAGAAATTGTGACAGCTCTCTTTCAGACTGCTTATACATTACTTTAAATACTTCTGTACATATTTTTGAATTATTTAGTGCATCAACCAAAATCTGTGCTGGTGTTCTTTTAAAGCAACTCTGCTCTTTGCTTCCAAAAGAACATGTTGTTTCATTCCCCTAAAGAAGCTCAAAACATCAAGGAAAATAACATCAAGTGACAGTGGGTTCAAACGTATTTCTAATCTTTACAACCCCTCAGTAGTTACATTAAAAAAGTGAGGCATAATTTATTTCTGATGAAACAGAGTTGCTCTGCTTTCTGCTAATAGGATCCTCAGGGCAAAAGGGGTAGGGAAAGCACTGATAAAAGAAGAGAGCTTCATTTTACTGGTTTTTTTTTCCCTAGTCTGGAAGCAATAAATTAATAATAGTGTTTACCCTGATTATCGTTGATTTAGGATAAATTGTTCTCATTTAGCAAATGGGGAAATGAAATTCAGTGTTCAAGGGGCTGAGAATATAAATTTATGCCAAAGGCAACAATTGAAGACACATATGCAGACCCATTCTGAATTCCTGGATTAATTCCAATCATTGTTGATAGTAGGGAGGCTGATATTCTAGTACCATTTACCAGTTTAATGATGCAAGTTGGCACTCCTTTTCCCTCCTCTCTCTGCTTCCCCTTCTGCTCTCCTCATGCTCTTCATGAAACATTTGGGGTTTTTTAATCCTTGAAGGGTCACTAGCTTTCAAGTTTCTCTTCCCTCTTAGGAAAAGCCAGTACAATTCTTTCTCAGCAGTACACACTTACGTTTTGCTACTGCTCACCCAAATGTGTTCTTCAACCAGCCAATTCTTATTCAGTTAGTTACAACTAGTGAGGAAAATGTAAGAACCTTAAAATGGCATACTGTCCTATTTAAAGAAGAAAAAAAAAGTACTTCTCAAAAATCATCATGCAGCCAGTAGAAACACCATTACTCAGCCAAGAAATCAGCTTGGACTAAGTAATCTATTAAAAGTGTTTTCATTTCTTTAAAACGCTATGTTATCATCATACTTCCTATGCTTGAAAATAATGGAAGAGGATACATAACATGGTACTGAAGCTCATGGCATACAGCAAAAGCTTCAGGCTAGGACTGCATTTCCTCTTATGGCAGGATCACCATTTATTACCACTCATTAAAATTTAATTTTACAGAGCATCTTTGAAAGGTCATTTTTAAAATAGGAGCACTGTAGCCAATATTACTGACTAGTTAACCACTTTGAGAACACAAATCTTCACAGATTTCTTGTTTTAAATTATTAAAGATAAAGCATAAATCTGAATAATTAGTTCTGTTTTTAAATAAAAAAGTAGTTTATTGCTATCCTATTCAGCTGGCACAGCCATTTGTTTTAGTTTCTCCTGATAAATACCTTAATTTTTAAAATGTCATTCTGTTACTATGATGATGTTTGAGTAAGTATTCATTACCTAACATGGCATTTACAGTATTCTCAGATAGTATGCACCTTAATGTTTTAGTCACTCTTTTCATCAGTACTACAGTTAGCATTTAAACACAGTGTATGGAAGTAAAAAAATATATTCAGAAAAAAAACCATCAAAGGTTAGATTAGAAAACAAAAAATGGATACCTAGATTAGCCTCCAAAGTGACCACTAGGCATATCCCAATAGCATATTCATTATTTCAATCTTAATATTATGTACAATTTGATGGTGCTTAGAAATGCATCTTGGCAAGTGTGCAGGGCATCACTGTCTCATACATAAGCTACCAATGCAACTTACATCCAATATATTTTTTTCAAATGAAATCCAATTACAAGCACATAGAGGATCTGGTTTAGTCCTTAAAACCAGGAATTTAAACCTGAAACTCAATTTCTTTACCACTAGTTTACAGACATATTTAATAAGAGCTATAACTTGTTCTGACAACTTCTCCCTCTTGGCAGGAAGACTGCACTGACATTTGAATGCTGTCAGTGGCTTTCAGCACCCGCAATTATGACTTTAAAATGATTAAATAATGACACAGTGGGATAGGCTTGATATACTTCTCAGTAGCTGTATTCTTACTGATAAAAATGCTGACATTCTCTTTTGAAGGATCTTGCTTTTCAAAATCATATGCTTTACAAAACAATACAACTGTGTGTAACAACAACATCCTTCTCATCCACACTATTAATCAAAAGAGCAGAACAAACATGGTTGTTCTCTAAATGAAGTACTGGCTACGACCTGAACTAGACAAATGTTTGTATTATGCTGCTGCGCTGGACAGAAGTAGCCAGGAAGCACTTTCTTTTCAAAACAGGAGAAAAGAAAAAAGCCGTAACAAGAGAGACATACCAGCATCACATGATAAAACCATGGCTAAAAGAACTATACAAGCTAGCCTACAACTCCTATTTCTTGTCCCCGCAGTGGCACATACTACCATAGGAATGTTTCTTGAAATACTTAAAAATACATTTATTAAAATTTCAGGATGAATTTACAAATACACAAAAATTTACTCATCTGACTTTGGCTACAAAGCCTTTTTAGAGATTTTTACTGAACACTAGCTCATATCAGGTAAATTGGGTAACTTTCTAAGACCACGATTAAATTGCTTAAGTATCCTGGGCTGCATCAAAAGGAGCATGACCAGCAGGTTGAGGGAGGTGATCCTGCCCCTCTACTCTGCTCTCCTG
>JANRGW010051148.1:0-13068 GCA_024733675.1 Psilopsiagon aymara | reverse complement strand
GATATTGGAAGGCTGCTATGAGGTCTCCACACAGCCTTCTCTTCTCCAGGCTGGACAGCCCCAGTTTTCTCATCCTATGTTCATACAGGAGGTGCTCCAGCCTCCTATTTTCCAACAACAAATTTAAATATGCAACTACTGTTAGGTCTATACCTCCTCTAAAAGATGACATATGGGCCTCATTTGTGAGCTGGTTTTTTTTTTTTTTTTCTTTTTTTGTACAATGACCAATGTTAATGCTGTGAATATTACATTCAATATTATATTTTATGACCATAACTTTTAAGTTGAAAAGAGTTAATTGATCCTTCCTTCACACTAGACATTCACCAGAGACCAAATCGGGTTTGGAAGGATATAATTCTGTTTAAGCTTCTGAAAGATCAAACGTTGAGCTTTAAGCTGACTGTTGAAAGGCAGAACGTTGTACAGGCTAATGAAAACATCTCCTGCTGCTAGATTCAAACTAATGAAGTGGTGGGGAGTTTGTGAGTTCAGAATATTCAGACGTGTTTTTGAGAGCTTTTTGCTTTTCATCTATTAAACCTGGTTTATTTTTGGTTTGGGGATTTTCTTTTTTAATGTTACTAAATTAGTTGCAGTGTCTAGATTTTTTTTGTTTATCTTTTTTATTCAACTGCTGCCTTCCTCACTGGGGAAAAATGCCTCAAACTGAAAGCTTCTTGTTTTCCATTAAATACTCACATATTCTACTTTGAGCATGCCAATATTTTCCTTCCTAAGATGTCCTCTCTATCTAGCTTTCTGTCAGACCTGGGACTCTGTAAATTAACATTGGCTGATATTGGTAGTCGCAGAGTAATTTCATCCTTTCCTGCTACAATCCTGGCATGAAAGACTACAGTATACTTTCTGCTATCAGTTTAACTTGCAGGCTTCTTTTCACCAGTGACTGAAGATATGAGCTTATTTAGCCGTGCTGACTTCAAGGATTGCACCACAGAATTTTCCATTTCCTCTGTATTGACTAAAGATATTTGTTTTTTTAGTATGGCTTTTTTGGAACATAGGAGTTAAAGGCTCTTACATCTTGTAATTTTGAAAATATCTATTGAATTTGAAATAGCTGAATTAATAACATAATTACCAGCAAAACACTGTCAAAAAGAAATGTCTGTTTCTGACAGTTTTGGACAATAGTCTCAATGGTTCAAAAGTTCATCCTGGACCAGAGTATCTATAATTTCTAGCCTTAATTTTGAAAAGCATTTGAACATATTTTCCATAAAAGTTTAAAAAAATTAAGGTATGTTCTTCAGGTGTCAGTGGCTGTAACCAGATTATAGGAATTTTGAAGCATTTCACAGTTCCTAGATTCAAGTACAAGCCTCAGAGGCAGACTTCCTTTTTTTTTATTAGTTCAGCTCCGCATTTGTTCCTAGTCTGTGTCAGCCATCACCACTCTGCCGTGCAACTGGATTTGTTACTTTCAAATGCTCTGTCCAGCCTTAAAGAACCAAAGTATTGCTAAGATTCTTAGGAGTATAATTTGTTTTGTGGTAAAAACAAAGGAATATCAGAACAGAAAACCAGCAAAACCATCTACATTACTTGTAGTACTGTACCCAAGAATTCCTAAGTGATAGAATATAAGAGAAACCCAGTATTTGAGCATATTTTTCAAACATCGGTTGTGAATAGATTGCTGACTCTTTTAGTTCAATGCATATAATGAACCCCAGAATTAATGTTTCTAAAACCAGAAAATACCACCTGTAATAGTAAACAAGAAGAGGTTTAGAATTACTGTTATTTGCAGGTTTTTGTTCTTAAACTTTTTGCATGGCTATAAACCTAGCACTGGTGAGACCATATCTGGAGTCTTTTGTCCAGTTATGGGTCACTATTACACGAAGGACCTGGACATATAGGAGGAAATACATACAGAGTGATGTGTATGAAAGACAATGGATAGCAACTGACATGCAGGAAATATCTTCACATGGAATTTTTCTTCACATGAGGCTTTTTTACTGTGTGAATTGTCAAATGTTGGACTAGTTTCCCAGGGAGGTGGTAAAGTGTTCATTCTTGGAGATGCTCAAATGCAGCTGGACATGTCCCTTAGCAACATTCAGTAGCTCACCATGCTGAAACATGGGGCTCTGAACTGTGCAACATCTGGAATATTACAGTAGGCACTTCAGTGAATTGGCTTTTCAGTAGAGATAGGCACAATTTTCTCCCTTTATGTAAAGAAGAAAATACATGATGTTAATTGTATGGGAAATGTATATGTTTTACAAACTGAATGTAGATTGAGCCCACACTGTATGTTACTTACAAGCAGTGTACAGAAATGTTGAAGGATTGCCATATCTTGATGTTTGACTTTTCAGTATATGACTGAGAAAAGTGAGGTTGCATTTTTGCAGTTCTGTCAGTCTAAGAAATGAGTCTAATCATTCCCCAGAAGAAGATGGTGTGAATTATTTTTGCAGTAAAATGAGACTCTCTGAAATGGTTATACAATGTGAAAATAAAAGGTAGGAAGGAGCTCTAGTAGAAACAGAAAAAACTATTTATTTCAGGTTTCCCAAACATTGTTCCATAGGCTGAGACATTAGTATGATACATGAAGAATGAGATTGTTATTTGTCTAGTTATTTGCATGAGAACTCTAATTTTCCATATGAGCAATTCCATTAGCTATCCTAGAGAAGCTATGAGATTTTTTTTCTTGTGCAAGGTGCAAAGAGAGTAATTCATGCTGGGCTTTTGTTCTAGGAAAATTAATGTTTGGTTTGACATTGTTAATAGGAAATCTACTATCTTCGATGATGCATTTTGAAAGTTTGGTTTAAGATACTTAGCCAAGGCTCCTTTTTACACTTTAGCAAGCAACAGATAGAGGAAGACATATGAAAATGAAAATAATCATCCTGACAGTCGTCACTGAGGGGAGAGAGCATTGAAAATATTTAGCAATCGCTGTTCCACGAGGAGTCATAATTACTCCACTGTTGGAAAATAGGCAGCAGCCATTCTTTTCCCCTTTCCCCTGCCTCTTCTGGAAATACCATGAAGGGTAATATAGTAATGGCACCTACTATCCCAAATGTATGGTGAAGTTGAAAGGATGTATATTTCTGTGTCTGTCACAGCAACCTTTGCCAAGCAAATATGCAGGGTGTATGTTAGAGCTGTGCTCTTGACACAAACATCTGAAGGTTGACAGAAACAGTGTTGTCATGCAGGAAAGTGTGCTTTTCTGAAACTTCGGCTTTTCACTTCTTTCATGTGTTGTATCAAATGTCGTGAATTAAGGTACATGTGATTAAAAATAGTTTATGAAGCCAGGATTTGGCTAGCATGATATTTTAACAAGGTAATGTCCCAGTAAGGATCATTGTGGTGCATTTTTCCTCCCACATTTTAAGTTCTTCCTCATGATCATTGTTGGCCTCTGTTAGAAGTGGACCGCTGAACTCAAAAATACAGTATTTTTATTAATTGCATTATGAGACTTGGAAAATGGTTATAGTACTGCATTAACACGATGTAATACCAGGTCCTGCAGCGCATTGTCGCTGAGTACTTGTACCTGAGTCCTTGACTTTAACTGTTCTCTTCCCAGGCTAGACCTCTTAGCAGGGACCTTGGGTGACATGGTCACCAGTAAGTTCTCTCACACCTAGTAGAATACCACTGTATTACTGCTAATTTACATGACAGGTCTTGTGATATAGTCCGTATGAAATATAGATGCCTTTGCTGGAATGAGTATTTGGCAGAGAGAGCTTCCAAAGAATTCGTGAGTGCAGACCTAAAGTGATCTTTTTCTGGTCCTTCATGTCTTTGCTCATATGCACAGCTGTTGTAGTTGTATGGTCAGAGTGCTCTGCAAATGAGTAATCATGTCATACTAAGCCATATGGGGCAAAGGAAACCCTAGCAAGGATATTTTGCCCCTAGCATAAATTGTGCTGCTCTGAGTTGTTCAGCAAGTCAGGCACAGAATTTGGCCAAAATACAAGAAAAAATACCTGCACATACCTTCTGGGGAAAAAAAAATAAAATACTACCTAATTCTTGTTTGTAAACATTTGGATTCTTTCAGTGTTTCTCCATCAGCTAAACAAAGAACCCATTGGCATTCTCACCATTTATAGTTTGATCCATCAGGTTATGTTTCAGTCAGCAAAGTTAGCATCTAGCAAAAAAAAATGTGCTGTGGTTAACAAAACATGAGTTACTTGAATATGTAAAAGAGAAAGTGTTGCACATACACAATTGCAGTTTAGTAATCTTTATTTTCAGTGCGTGATGGAATTTAATTTTGAGGGAAATTTATCACAGCTGCTGATAGCTATCTGATTTATGCATATGTTGCCTTGCCAATGCAGCATCAAGCTGTAAAGAGAATGTTTCTTTGGTCAGTGTTTCATTTTCATAAAGGCTAACAGTGTCTTCTGTTAGCCCATTAGCAGGAGTATAAAACTTGAAATACACATGGTAATGAATCTCCTCCAATTATGGAGCTGTAAAAAGCAGCTTACTGGTAATTGTAGTGTAATGGCTCACTCACTGATTTGAGAATCTATCCTTCTTTGTGAATAGAGCAGAGATTGCCTAAGGCTGGGCCCACCTGCAGTGGGAGAGGTTGTCCAAGTGAAATGGCCTGATGGAAAACTCTATGGTGCAAAGTATGTGGGAACGAACACAACTTACATGTATCAGGTGAGTGTCTGTATTTATTATCATATACTTGTTTTTCAGATGTCTTTATTGCATACTGCTCATTTGGGTCTAGATTGCTAATTTGGTCTAGCATTGCAGTGGCCAACCACATTTTCAAAGCTGCAAAAAGCTGTAGTGTGGCCTCTTATTGCAACAGCTAATGCATTTAAACGAATAAAGCTTTCTACACCATTAACAAGTGATGTGCACTCTTAAGAAGTTGAGGTTTTACCTGTTCTTATAAAATTAAGAAAAAGGCTTATTTAATATGAACTCAGGGGGACAGGTGGAATAATAAGATTGAAAAATAACATTTGTTATTTTCTCTAGGTTATTTACTTTTATTTGATGTCAGGTAATTATATAATAAATGATACAAAATTAAGTATTGGTGAGTGACAATGAACCTGAGGCATTTGCTAAAAGGATGGGAAGGAGGATAGTAAAAACAGGAGCATAAATAGCCTCACTTTTCATTTGAGGCACTTTTGAATTAATTAACACAGAAACTAAGGGGTGTTTTGTCCTTAGCAAAGGCAAAAGGGAGCTGAGTGTTGAAAGCAAGGCTAAAAAGCTGACTTGTGATTTCAAAGACACAATAATTATTTTTTTTTATGTGCTTGCCTTTGAGAAAAATCAGCAGCTTTGAGTACCCAAGTGAATGGCAGAAACTGCAATAAAACAATCACAATAATAATGACACTTCTGAAAGAATGAGAATCTAGGTACATTTCGTTTATATATATTATCATTTTCACTTACATAACTCTTTTCATCTAAGGGCCTCACATTACTCTAGAAAAATGGCAAATTTACTATTATATCTGTAGACAGATTAAAGCACAAGGAGACTAAATGACTTGCTGCATTGAACTTTTCACTTTGCCAGTGGCTTGCAATCGAACTCAAATCCTCAAATGCCTGATCCCCTGAGCTAGTCTCTAAATCTTTCCTCTTCTCTTATATTTAGCAGCTGTATTACATTGTGAAGGTGAAAAGTTCTTTATAAAATAAAAATGTTATTGTTCTATAGTAACATTCTGTAGTAACAATAATCTTCAAATTATTGATCTTCAAATAATTTGATCTTTTGAACAGCTGGTCTCCTGAGGAATACTATGAGGTAGATTAGAGGAATGTTGTTGTCATTCATATTTGAAGGAATCTGACATAGTCAAAACAAGTCTTATTTTAGACCTCTTGGACAGCATAGTGAAACCAGGTTCATTGAAAGAAAATGGATTAGCATGCAGAGGTTCAGTAAAGTTTGTTCTGTAGCCCCATCATAGAAGGCCACCATATTGGTCAGGCAGGATTTCCCTTTGGTGAAGCCATGCTGGCTGTTACCAGGCACACTGTTGTTTTTCATGTGCCTTAGCATGCCTGCCAGTAGAATCTGCTCCAGCATTTTGTCAGGCATAGAGGTGAGACTGACTGGTCTATAGTCCCCATGTCATCCATTTTCCCCTTTTTGAAAATGGGGGTTATATTTCCCTTTTTCCAGTCTTTGGGAACTTCACCATCACTGCCATGATTTTTCAAATGTGATGGAGGAACTTCAGCACACATTGCGAGTTCTTCCTCCAGTCTTCCTACACAGCCCATCTGAAAGCTCACAGTATCTCTGCATACATATATTCAGTTCTTCTGGCTTGTGAGATTTCTGTTTCACCTTTGAGATTCTCTTACCACGCCTTTTGTGTGATCTCTTAGTTGGTGCAACAAAAGGGAAGACTGAAAAGAACTCTCTGAAATCAGTAGAATCTTAGAACCATAGAATAGTTAGGGTTGGAAGGGACCTGAAGATCATCTAGTTCCAACCCCCTTGCCATGGGCAGGGACACCTCACACTAAACCATGCCTCCCAAGGCTCTGTCCAACCTGGCCATTATGATCTAATAAGGCAAATCTTTTTTATTTGGATGAATCTGTGAATTTTCCTCATGTTCATGAGATATTTTTATTGAATGTGACTGTACTAGTGCATGCAGGAGCTATGACACAATGCACCAGAACTTATGTCACCAGTTTGACAGTTACCACCCAGGATCCTATACATTCCCTAAGCAGTGTTACACCTACCAAATGAAGCAGGTGTTTAAGTGAAATTGTAAATGTGATCTGTGTTTGATTTCTTCACCTTTTTTTATATTGGCATTCACTATAACTTTTTGAGTTTCATTTGAGATTCTTGATTTGCCCATTCACTTTATTAAGTGCTTAATAAATGCTTCCTAATGATTTCAGCTGACCTTTTAATTTATGATGTCCTCATAAAATCTCATGAAGAGAACATGCTACACAAACAAGGTGCAGCAACAGAAGTCCAAATAAAATAACTTGCTGGGTAAAATTGATGATTTGAAATATAGTATCTGGAGTCTGAATTAAATTTGAACTATTTGAGATGGTAGGTTTATATTTTGCATGAATCATGATACTATTTGAAGTCTTAGAGTAGCTCTTGTGCTTGTGTTTAATGGTAGGCAATTTATTTCTAGTGAGGTATGCTGAATTATAGCTGAAGAACTTCCAGTTACTCTTCATTGTAAATATTCAGTATATTTCATAATGCAAGCATGCCTGATTCTGTGGTATGAAGCAGTTGCTCCTGCTGCACAGTGAAAATGAAACTATTGCCCATTCAGGAGGTAATTTTCTGATCACATGGAGCTGGCAGAGTTCTTTTCCTGACTGTTCTGTCACCAGTGATACAAAAAGCATTACCAGCTGTATCATGCAAGAACATATTACCAAATGTATTATACAGTAAGGTGGGGAAATAGCAGAAAGGCTGCTCCTGTATCCTGGTGAGAAATACCTATATTGTCATAATTTTATTAAAGAAGCTTAAGAAAAATTGACCTTTAAGTTACTCTAGCATACTGCAAACAGACCAGGCATATGGGATTAGTAAGAGGAGCAAAGAAGAGCAAGTATGTCTTTTGTGACTTTGTTATCCATCTGTGTTCTGTGGATTTGAAATGCGTTCCAGATTTGTGCTTCCCTATTAATTGCTATTAAAAAGTCACTTTTAAAGAAGTTAGTAGTTCACAGATTTGTACCCTGGCTTTTGAGAATAAATATACAATCTCAGATTTTTCATCTGTTAACAATTAATCTGACATACTCAGTTGTGGCAAGGTTTTAATTTATACCTTCAAGACCCAGTCCGTTTACAAGTTTCAATACATATTTTTTTTCAGTTTCATCTGTAATAATACTTCTGATAAGTTGATATTTTCCTATGTTTGAATTTGGTCTTATTCTTCCACCCTAAGGCTGTTGTCATTCATGTGTTTTCATTAAGTCACCTAAGACTTGGAATGGGACTTCTTTTATTTTTATACTGAACTTTGTACTTATGTACAATTTCTGTGGGCACTAAAACTGCAGTCATAGGTAACAGCTGAAATTCACAATTGTTAGATGAAGTATTAAAAAAGAAACAGCAGCAACTGAAAAAAGCTTAAATACTTCATATCTCAAGGATTTTAACATTCCCCACACCTAGTTACATTTCCTTTCTCATTTTCGGCTAACGGGGTTCATGTTGGATTAAATCTAAACCTAAGTATGATAAAGCTTTTCATCTTCTGAGCAGAGCATTTTAAAGAAATTCCATCAGATTCAATAGAATTCTGTTAACTGGTATTTCCTTAGTTGTCACTCATACTTTCTTTCTCTTGATAAGGTCTTTCTCAACCTTGAATCACAGAATGTTAATATTGATTATTTATTTATTAGAAGCAAGTAAAAAAAGAAAAATTAGAGGTGAGTAAAAATGACATCAAAACATTTCAGTATGTCATTCCCACAAAATGGTGTCTCTATTGTTACTGCTCAGCATTCCTAATCTAATAAATTTTACTTTGTTGTGTATGTGTCAGTGACGATTTTGAAGTCTCTGCTTAGAAACCAGTTTTAACTTATGTATGTGTTGCATTTCCTAAGAAATAACATTTTTTGTGTTTTAAACTCATTTTACCTTCCTGAAATAGATAGCAAAATATAAATCTTTTGCATTTGCACATATTTTTTTTTTGTTTGGAGACATTCCCAGAAACTTCCTGAAAGAGTTAAATTATGATTTTATATTCAAATACGCATTTTTCCAATTAGGTTGAGTTTGAAGATGGCTCTCAAATAGTAATGAAGAGAGAGGATATCTATACACTAGATGAAGAGCTCCCTAAGAGAGTAAAAGCACGTTTCGTGAGTATTTGCTCATAGTATGTATATGCTTGAAATGCCAGTAACATTATTCTTGGCTGTATTCTAGATTTTCAGTTTAAATTGGACAAATGTTTTGTGAAGCCTGTACTAACATGACTCTGTTAATCAACACAACAATTAGCACAAGTGTCCATTTGCTAGTGATTAGTTGTTCTTCTAGTACAGGCAAATGCTGCTGTCAGACATAACTCTTTTCTCCTAAAAGGAACATCTTGTTCGATCAGCTGTCAGAGCATGAATTATCACATTAGTAAATATTTAAAATGACAGACATTCTGTTCTTTCAGTATGCTTGTAATGTGTATACTTTTTAAAAAGCTTTCCAAGTTTTCAGAGTTTTTAAATGCAATGCTTTTAAAAGCCTTGCATTTAATAAAAATGCAATTAACTTGTTCTAAGAAACAGAGATTCTGATCAGAACTCATCAGTGCCACTGGACTTTTTGTTTCCTGCAGTTTCAAAGAATATCCACAAACTAGTCATTTATATGCCTGCCATATGGAAAAGTGTTGAGGTTCATAGAAACAGAACACTTAAAGACTGAAAAAGGAAAGGTCTGCCATACAGTTGTTGGGGGAAACAGAACAACTGCTGTCCTTGTCATTAATGCTGAATGCTGTGCAATTCAATCCATTATCAGGCCTACTCAGAAGAGGAACATGTTCTTCTCTTGTCCATGTTCTTTTTAGAGCTGTTTGTTCAAAACTGCGTTGCTTCACTTCAGTGAAGCTTTGAAAGGGAGAGCAGTATACAGTATATTTTTCATTGCTGCAGGGAAGTGGACTCATACACAATGGCTGTTCACGCATTCATTATGTGACATTAATTAGCTGATTCTTGAAAGCTGGGTGCAAGTAGTTGTAGGGGAATAACGTGCAAAGTTGATTCTGCGGGCATTTGTCAGATTGTATGATGTAATAAATCACATTACATACTGAGGTAGCTGAAGAAGGTTCCACACTGCCTGCCTTTATGTGCTTCTTGCTATATGCAGCTGCCATCATTGTTATTATCATAGTTTCCTTTCATACAGTTATCAGCAGCCAGTCCAAAAATGGATACTGTATATTTCAGAGTCTAGGAGTTTATCAAAGGAAAGGATTGGCTTCGTTTATGAAAGGGGAGGTAAAGCTGGGAAAGATAGAGAAATGAGGTTTTCAGCCCGCTGAGAGAATGTTTGCTGACAGAATACCCTGTTTTACTGAAGGAATAGAATATGATTAGGACAGCTCTTTCTAATGGGAAGTGCAGTGGTCAGATATTCTTGGCTAAGATACTTTTTTGTCAGTGTATTTGATCTTTCAGTATCCTGACCATCTAGGGCTAACATAGATGTCTTGGAAAAGTGTTAAATAAATCATCTGCTTGGTTATATTCAATTGAATTTTTTGTTGTACTTGGAAAGTATTACACTAACTTTTTTTTTAGAGATTATGTGTAAAAAACATTTATAATTAATTGCACATTCTGTAGAATGCAAACTTGCATTTCACTAAGGATAACAATACAAATATAATTGGGTTTATGCTACTCTTTTTAAAACAGAGTTTTTATCAACATTATGTATTTTTTTGCATTTGATACAGTTGACTTCACTGGAGAATTAAGTACAGGTTAAAAACATTGAATTTGGTCAAGTAAATAAAACAAGCCACAGCCTGTGCTCAGACCTTTGCATGGTTTTCTACTGTTGCCTCAAACTGTATAAATAGAGAGCTTAAACTTACTAGATATGACCAACACCTCCTTCCCTCCGCATGCTGAAAGCTGTGCAAGTTAGAGACAGCTTGTGATACTTTTCCCATGTCTTTAAATGAATGACACCAATTCCTTATAAATGATGCTATTCCCAGTCCTGGGAATTTTACCATGACTCAGTAGTGGAAGTTGGTCCAGAAATTTCTGCCGCTGCTTTTTCCCAGATGGCTTGCTGTTTACTGTCCTGCTGCTTGGTTTCAGTTGGTTCCCAAATGGTTTAAGTTTGCTGACAGACAATCAAAATTGTGACCCTGATTCATTGCAAATTAGGCAGTATGCAAGTTTCTTTTCAGAGGTCTGTGCTGTATTACCTTGCATTTCAAACTTTTCTGAATAACACAGAGTGGTAGAAAATATAGCAAGGATCAAACCTGCCCGACAGTTACATTACTTTGATGTTGCTGGTTTTCACCTGGAATTGGAGTGATTGTGTGGCCTTTGGATAAAATCAAAACTAACAACTAGTGTTAGCCAGATGTTTCTAAGGAACACTGCAAATGTAGAGAATTAAATGGTCAGTAGTAAATGCAAAATACAGAAAAGTAAAAGTTATGTTTTAAAACTACATTTAAAATACATATTTCGTATTTAGACATCTTCCTGAAAACAGTTGTAACTGCATAATCAGTAGTCTAGCTAGCTTCATATGGTCTATCCAAATGTATTTATGTTTCCATGTAACTTGTCAGAATATGATGTCCTGTACGAAGCTGTATGTGTAATTTATGTCTGGTTTTAGTCTACAGCCTCTGACATGAGATTTGAAGACACATTTTATGGAGCAGACATTATCTTGGGAGAGAAGAAGAGGCAGAGAGTATTGAGTACACGCTTTAGGAATGAGTATGTGGATGATCCGGGATACCGCACTTTCTTAAAAAGCTCATTCCAGAAGTAATGCCAGAAGGGGCTATAAAGAAAGCAAGAGAGGGAGAGGGATGTTGATTACGAAGCATGCAGCATTATTTGCAATTAGTTTTGGTTTAATTGAGCACTGTTTTACAATGGCCTAATCTATAGGTCAACCTTGTAAACTGAAGTTCTTGAGTTCTGATTTCTTTAGCTAATGTATTAAAATTTTATAACATTTTGGTTATGAAACTAAGGGGGAAACCAAGTGAGAGTAAGAGGGATTACAGAGTGATAGGCTGAAGAAAACATTCACTCCTGTTCCCATTGAAATATGTGGTAAAATTCCTTTTGAATTGTGAGAGAAAATTCACATTCAAGAGAGGAGACATTTTAGTAAGCAGAGATAATATCAGTAGCTCATGTTTTTTCTGCAGGCAGGAAAGGATGTTAAATTCAGTAATAGCAGTTTTCATAAAACATTAAAACCAAATACGAGTATGTACAGTATTAAGACAAAAGCTGTACTTACTTTGTACAGTGCTTTTACATTTTTATGTCACTGCTGCTTTCAGTAGGGTTTGATGTGGACTCGACTGTTGATTTAGATATTTTTGGCTTTTAAGAAAGATGCCTTCAGCACAGCAAGGGTGTTTTGTATATTTAAAGAGGCAGATTTTGGGAGTTATTTTTCAACATGTTTTTCATAAGATCTGTTAAAATAGGTATTTGTAAAATACAAGTTTCTTTCATTATGTGTTTGAAAAATCAGAATTTAAATCTATATGCTTAACAGCCTAGTTTTGAATGAATATATTATGGCCTTCCTTTTAAATTAATGTTCTGTAAATGTAGTAGTGTTTTAAACCAAACAAATAAATACTGTCCTTTTACTTGCAGCATTTTGTCTGCTGATGTGATTTCAATCCTGTTATTTTACACTTACGGGAATTAAGGAACTTCACTCTATGCAATATGCATGTAGTTTCCTGAACACAGCAAAATATATACACACTCAAAGGCTTGATGTTAAAATGCAAACTTGATAAATACTGGGCTTTCATTTCCTGCCTGTTTCCCTATATTCTTTTGGATCTTGACCTTTTTGGATGTTTCACAGAAGTCAGAAAGTCTGAATTTGTCTGAAAACTTGGGTATGTGAAACTAGAAGAATGTTTTATCAAAATGACTTTTTTGTAAATTCGACCATCAGCAGGATTTCTGACTGACTGCCACAGGAAAAAGAGCTCTCTCAAAATCCAGTTTAAATCTGAGCACTGCTGTTTTGAGGTTCTGCTTACAAAAAAACACTGAATATATGGACCCTGAGGATTTTTCATGACAATCCCAGACCTCTATATGCTGAGGCACACAGATCTTTGGTTTGCTGTATCCATTGCAAGATTGATTATTATTTTTCAAGTGGACAGTGAAATCTTTTAATTTACTGTTGTGGTTTAGGCTGTAAATCAGCCACGCAGTTTGCTACATGGAGAATCGAAAGAATGCAACTCCCACAGGTTG
>JANRGW010051144.1:0-12102 GCA_024733675.1 Psilopsiagon aymara | reverse complement strand
GATAGGACAAGGAGTAATGGGTTCAAACTTAAACAGGGGAAGTTTAGATTGGACATGAGGAAGAAATTCTTTACTGTGAGGGTAGTGAGGCACTGGAATGGGTTGCCGAGGGAAGCTGTGAATGCTCCATCACTGGTGGTGTTCAAGGCCAGGCTGGAGAGAACCTTAGGTGGCACGGTTTAGTGGGTGGTGTCCCTGCTCATGGCAAAGGGGTTGGGACTAGATGATCTTCATGTCCTTTCCATCCCTAACTATTCTATGATTCTATGATTACCTCAAAATTAGCTTATCACAATCAAATTATTTTCTCCACCCTTCACAACTTTTTTTCTGTTGTTCTTTAATGGTTCACTCCTTCTGTTTCTGCTGTACCTAACACCTTCCCCTCATAATAGCATGTCTAATATTCATGGTTTGGTCAAATGCTTAATTTTGATGTTTAAAAAGTGCTTTTCAGCACAATCTAGTGATCTTCTTTGTTCCAGACATTGTAGCTCTTGGCCACATAGCTAAATAACAGCTATGTTGTTTAGTGAGAATTGGTGAGCATGAAGTACTTGGCACTTCTCCAGTGCATTGTTCAACATGATCTCTTGTTTACACTGACCTGCAAAAGAATTCGAAGTACAGTCTAAAAATTCAAAATGAAAATCAGTGATATTATTATCAGGAAATGACATGTTTGCTTCCAAATAATAAATGAGATTTTAGCATTTTATGTATAGCATCAGTCATAACTACCTAGAAACTACTGTTCTACCTTACAGCTGCTTAAAATGTATTAGATATTTTGGGAACCAGTGGCTTCTATTAGGACTTCTGTTCTACTCTGCTAATGCATGAAGTATTACATGCACTGCATTAACAAACAGAAATTATTACATCCTATTTTTTATTCTCACTAATGTAGTATGTATGTGTATCACTGTAAGATGCACTCATGAGCTCACCACACCTCTGAGTGTTAAGGTCTCCAGAATCCAACTGCCAGAGTCTCTCATGGCATAAACTTTTGGCATAGTTTTCAAACATTTTAATTTCACATTTTCAGCTGACCTTCAGTTGCTCAGGTCCCCCTCTCCAGAGCTCAACTACATTGCAGTCACACCTTCCATAGACACATACAGTTGAAACAAAAGAGAGGAAAAATTGCACTGAGGTCAATCTTTCTCCAACGAGAAAACAGAGTGCACAATTTTCTGCAGAGAAGCTAAATGTGTACGACACTCCTGTTAACCTCTCAACAACACATGAGCGTTGACCTAGTACATTCACAAAATCGTGTCTCTTTCCCAATCCTTACTCCTTAAAAATGAATTGTCCTCTAGTTCTTCCATGGGTTCAGTCATTCTTATTCCTCAGTTCCCTCCTTCTTGGGATGGTCTATCCTAGGTGGAAGGTCTATTTTTTGGCATGGTCTGATCAGAAAATTTTTTGCAGAGTTCTTTGTGCTGGATCTTGACACTGTCTTGAAGGCAAATGTTTGATTCTTCTTCTTAAATTCTGACTGTTAAGTGCACAAAATATGCAAAACCAAAGATAAATCATCACTACCGTGAAAGTGAAAAAGTTTGGTCCTAATCATAGTCCCAGGCTCAATTTTATCAGGAGACACGCTGACTCTCTTCTACAATTTCATTTATTGATTTGTGTACAAACATGAGAGAGAAAGTCAATTGCACACAGATTTCCTAATATGTTGCCTTCACTAGAACAGATATCATGCTTGCTAAGGGAGTTTGAAGTGCAGCAAATTTTCTATTACCATCTATTAAAAACAGACAATAAAGGGAGAAGTGTTTGGAATATTTTCCTGGCTAGAAAAATAAATCTATGTTCACTAGTTTTCTGCGGGATAATTTCACAAATTATTTTGAATAATTAAAAAAAAAAATCCAACCTAACAACCTAATAACAAAACAAATGTGGAAAAGGTAATGTGATGTGATTTGTATTCAATTATGAGAAAAGTGTAATTTTTTTACTCCTTCCTTACTGACGGTTTGGTTTTCACTTGGCTCTGTCCTTACAGCAACAGAAGAGTATTCAGATTGTGCTTTGTTAATACTTTGTAAATTACTTCTGTTAAGCACAGTGCCAGGTTCCTTAGGACTTCCCTTCTACCTGCTGCTATTTTTTAAACCATTTTAAAATACAAATATTTATTCATAATGTAATTTGGTAGTGCTAGAATGGTGTGACTGAAAATATTCTAAATATTTCATAAATACAAGGAGCTGTGATGAAAATTTTAAACTTCAGGATGTAATTAGTGAATGTGACATATTCTAAATTATAATCAGGAAATTAAACCACTGACCTAGAAAACCAGCTCCTTATGATAGATATTGGAGTAGCACAGATTCTTCAGAGAGAGAGTAGGGAAAAAAAGCCAACACAAAAACTAGCACCATAAGAATTTATTTTACATTTTAACACAACAGAAATACAATGTTGTGGCTGTGATAGGAAAATTTCTAATAGTGCTAAACAAGTATTCACAGTGGCTTAAAATATCCACAACTCTTTTTTTCTACCACAACTAAATTCCTTTAGCCACTGCACAAGATGCAGAACTCATACTGCAGGTAATTATGCTAATATATCCATGCTGTGGCAGCAGGAACCTTTTCTGTAGAGGTAGAGTATGTTGACAGAAGGAGGTTTTCTACCTACATAGTTGTATAACTTCCCCAAGCACCCAGAGGTCAGCCCATAAAGCTCTTTTTTGTCAGCATAGCTGCGTCCACATGGGGCTTTTGGCTGGTGTAGCTATATTGGCAAAGAACATGTGATTTTTCACACTCTTCACTGACACAGCTGTGTGGGTAAAACATTGTAGAGCAGAAGTAGCATGCACACACAATATGTCTCTCCCTCCCCAGCCTGCCTTTGCTTTTCACCTCACCACAAATTAATGACTTGAGGTATTGTTTGCTGAAGAACAGAGTAGACACCAGGAGTTTAAACTAACACATCACTGCTACTCCCAGCTACTGCTGGACGACCATGGGGCAAAATAAAAGAAAATGGATGGCACAAGTAAAATTTCAAGAGAAGTTTGATTGTTTGGTTTTGTGTTTTGTTTGGGTTTTTTTGTTATAATAATTTTACATGCTAAGGAAAGGCAACATGGAGCCTTGCCACTAGCAATTTTTGAGGATAGGCTCACCACAGCAATTACACATGGATAAGATGAAGAATCATCAAGGTACTAATGATACATCAAAGTATGTTAGAGAAGACAGTTTTAAATAGGAGCCTCACTACCGGCTTCAGTAAGCCTGAGCTCAGATTAGGCTACTCTGTCACCATTCAGGAAACTAAACAAAGGAGAAAAACAAATGTCCAGGGTATCCTGCCAGTTCCACTTGGCTCCTAGCATCTTGAAGCCAAGTTAGAATTCAACGAAGGGATTTTCAAGGCTCTGCTTCTTAGGACCAGGCCACTGAAATCTGATGCTGTCATGTGGAGCCAAGTAGATGTCACTACTTGTAACAGCAGGAGGGAAAACAGCAGCATTTTGTCTTCAACTCCCATTTAGCAATGAGAAGCAGTACAAAATGTGCTATTCCACTTTTCTGTTCCACACACCAAGTAAGCATTTATGTGTCACCAAAGTACTATCCCAAGTGTTCAGCTGTTAAAAGATCTAGGTATTATATTTGTCTTTTTTATGCTTGTCTGTTCCTTCATATCTCCTGCTGAGAGCCCTTCTTTCTAGTGAATGTAGGCTGAGTTACAGTGAGCAACTGAAATGATACTACAGAGCAACAGAAACTCATAGATACTAGTTTCTAGGACTACATATACCTCTCTAGGGACAATTTTTATTTTATCCACAATGTGACTAAATAGCAAGCGATAGGTAGAAATAAAATACCTAAGCTACTTCTATGTTGCTACATAAACTCTTCTACCTTTGTTTATTTCCTCTCTCATTCATTAATATCATACTTGAACTTCTCTAAGTCTTTAGTGGCAATGAATAACGCTAAAGAAGGTACAATATCAATAAAAAGGGGCTGTACTCGAGATGGGGTTTTTACTGATTCTTTAGCAAGACAAACCTTCATTTGGTTTCTGAAAAAAACAAAAACAACAAACCCAAGTGCAGGAATATTCTGATATGAATCAACTAGAGTGATCTACAGGAATAAGTTTTCTGAAGAAGCTGAACAGTAAGTATTTACATGAAATACATTGCTGTATAAATCAGGCAGCTAGGAAATAAGTCAAATCAATGCCAACAGTTGTCATGTTTAAATCTTTTTGTTTGGACTAGCTGACCAGCCTGGGGCAGAAGGAAGCAGGAACATCCATTATTGTATTTATTCATTAGTGTTAATTCACCTCCCAATAAAGGCCAGTTATAAATGTGTGTGTCATGAATAAAATAGGTTAAAGAATAACAGCTGGAAGGAAAAACAGAACATCATAACAGATTTTGCAGTGTTTCATTTTGAATATTATTTACATCTCTTACCAAAAATTTACTATAACACACTTGAAAAGAAGAGCTTGGAATTCACAGAGAATCTTCTACAGTGATGGGGCAACTTCTAACAAGGGAGTGAAGAAAAAGGTCTACAAATACTAGTGTAAAAAAAACATAACCTTTGAAATTTACAATTATTTTCATTCCTTCAATTATACTGTGATAACTGAAGTCAAGTTCCAGTGGATTACTTAGGTTGTACAGGTCTGCTGCAGTTACTGTAACACTCGATAACCATTGGATTGCAATTCAGTAATCCCAGAAAAATAAGAATGGCTTGAGCTGTTTTCCATTTTACCTCAACTGATCTGGTCAGACCACCATGATTAAACAAGCAGTGTGACTATTTGTCTTATGGGCTATAGAAAGCAGGGTTTCAGTACTTGGGCTTACGGTATTGATCTCGTCATCATGATTGACAGTGATTGCTTTCCAAGCTGGTAGCTGGATGGGAGAATAAAATAAAGGACAAATTCTTTGCTCAACTAGAAAATGTCAGTTAAAAGTCCTAGTGAAAAAAATTGTTACCTACCTGGATTGTTTTACAATGAGACTGTAAAATGAGTAAGTAGTGGAGGACCATTTGTTTGCTACCTAAAACCATAGTCAGTCCCTGCAGGTACTATTACAATGTATCTGTTTAAGAATGGCAACCTGATACCTTTCTGAAGTGGGGGGGGGAACAAACAAAGAAGTGACAAAACAGAGTGAGTTAGAATATTATTCAAATTGTGGTGAACATTGGCCAGTGAAGAACTCAGTCAATGTGACCTTATCTGCTACACATACGTTTCTGCTTGAAAGTGCTAATTTTTCATTTAACTTAAACAGCAGTTTATTCATTTCGTACTCTGGCACACAACTTATAAAATACTTGATCTCTTGCTCATTCAAAAAAAAAAAAAAAAAACCAAACCAAAAACCCAGATGAAAAATCTTCAGAAGTTTTGATCCTTTCCCTCCACTATCCAGAGGATATTTCAGTTAATGACAGGAAAAGGGTAATGCCAACTATCACTACTTTTGTTTGTTCTTAATAACTGATGTCAGGCATAGGAAAAATCTCAGAATGATAGCACTTGGCAACAAATATCTCTCTGCATGCAGGCAAGCAACATGGGCATGGGCATCAGCTCTGGCAGCCTTCCTTTGTATGCCTGCGGAGGTCTATCATAGTGTTTGGGGGGATTATTCAGTGCCTTGGTCCTTTCCCTCTTTGGTTTCTTTGCTGATAGTAAGAGCACCAATTAGTGCAGATTACACTGCCAATTTCACTTCATGGAAATATCACTGCTAGATTTCATGCTAAAACCAACTGTCTCTGAGGCACAAGCATAAGGTGCATTTCTCATCAACTATTAAACAAAGTGGTAATGATCCTCAGGTACCTGCTGGTGTTGGCTGTACCTAACCACTGACTTCATGTGAAATGTCATACATCAGCCCACTGCCTGTTCACTGTCCAAGCCTTCCTTCACTCCTGGCATTATTACTTTATTTTTCCTTTTCAGTTTTTAAGCCTAGTCTTTTATAAGTAAGGACTATGCTAACCGTGTGCAATATTTTATCATTTATGTTCCAGGTAGCATTTCCAAAATCTTCAAATAAAATGATTAGAACTAAGAAATAGGTCACAACCTTGGCAACCATCTGATGTGAGACAATGTAATCTGCTAGCACACTGGTTGTCATGGAAACTGACAATATTGGATTTTTCCTTCATTGCAACCTGTGTTTTATGCATAAATTATTAGCATATAAAATCTAAGGTACTGACACTTCAAAGCAGACCACCCATGTGTTTTATATGTGTTTATGAGTAACTTAAACTCATTCCTATTGGTATTCAGGAGAGAGTTCTATAGTTGCTAACTTTGACTGAGGAAGGATTTTTTTAGACTGGACAGTACAGACCTGTGTTTCTGAGCTTCCCTTTTAGCTAATGACTCACTCAAGTGTGCTGTATTACAATGCTCATTTGTTTCATTTTCAGTGTCTGTACTGTCAATCATCTCAGAGCTAAAATTTGTTTTATGCAAAATCAACTTTGTGAGATATGCTGAAAGTTTATATATTGTTTGTTTTAATTTGATCCCAGCTGAAACAAGAACAAGATTTCTTGGATCCTTTGAGAGAAAGCAAGCAATTTTCATTCCTGTTCAGCACCTTCTGTCTTCCCCAACCCCTTTCCCAAACAGTCAGGTGTCAAACTTCCTTTTTTAAGCTCAGGGACTAGTGCTGGGGTCTGTTTCTCATCTTGCTGAATTCCAAAATTACTAACCCATGGTCTCTCTTTTCATGTTGGCTTCCTTCATGTGTTCTGTATTTGTGCGCAGTACATATTGGTTGCAAAGGAATGGCACTTCTGAATGGCAAAATATTCACTTTTCTTTTTATTTATTTTTTTTTTTATTATTATTATTTTCTCCAGCCTGAAGCTGTGTGTGTAGCAACTTTGAATGCAGGAAATATCCAGGGACATGAAATAAGACCATTAACCCACTGCCAAAGAACAACTGTCATACAGCATACAGTCTGAGCTGACATCCATGTTTCTTTCTTTTGTAAAGAACATCTTGCCTTTCTCTGAAACGTGAAAAAGTTTGAAAGTAGAGAATAAAGGATTGAAAAAAATACTGAATTTCATCTTCAGACCTTTGAAATGAGACAGGGTGACAGCCCATCACTTTTTCCTTTTTGTAAAACCTTGGCATAACAAACTCCTGACCTGGAAGCTTTTTCTCATAGTGCTCACCACCCAGTTTGGCTTCACAATAAGAACTGTGCTTCCCATTTTTCATGACATTCAGATTTGATATATAAGGGAAACCTACTTCGAAGTGTGAATCAGGAGATAAATGATTGGTCGCTCTGTCTCTCAAAATGCAACATGAATATCCAACTTGTAAGCACAAGGGAACATACATTCTAAATATTAAGCCTTATATAAATGTCCTGGGTTCAGCAGTAGCAGTCATTTTTCTCCTTCTTAGTAGCTTGTACAGTGCTGTGTTTTTGACTTTCAGCCTGGGAACAACGCTGATAACACCAATGTTTATAGCTGATTATAGCTGATACTTAGTGATATTTAGTCCGACCAAGGACTTTCTGAGTCTCATGCTCTGCCAGGGAGGAGGGAAAGCCAGGAAGGAGCAGAAACAGGGCACCTGACCCAAACTAACCAAAGGAGTATTCCATACCACAGCACGTCATGCCCACTATGTAAACTGAGGAGAGTTACCTGGAAGGGCTAGATTGCTGATCAGGTCAGGCTGTGTATCGGTTGGCGGGTGGTGAGTGGTTGTATTCTCTCCCTTTATCATTTCCGTTATAATTATTATTATTGGTGGTAGCAGCAGTGGTTTGTGTTATACCCTAGTTACTGGACTGTTCTTATCTCAACCCATGGGAGTCACACTCTTTCGATCTCCTCCCCCTTCCTCCAGGAGTGGAGGGAGGAGGAAGGTGGGTGAGTGAGAGACGGCTGAATGGTTTTGAGTCATTGTCTGGGCTTAAACCACAACAATAAAAAAGATTTTTAACCTGTATTGCTAAAACTTCCAGTACATCCTTACAAGTCAATTCTGGATACTGTGTTGATGAAGTAGAACAGGTTTTCCTATAATCTTTTGATATGTAACTTTGTTTTTTTCTGATATTAATTTTTTGAGTGAAATTAACAAAGGTGGAAAAAATTTTACTACATAATCAGCATAATGTCCAGTTTCTATTTTTGACCCCCCAAAAATGGGATTGTCTTCACCATAGTTAGGTTTAGAAATAGCCAAGGAAAAGAAGATTATGAAGTCAGACTTCAAACTAAAGTTCTGTAAGTGTTTTAGGAACAGAAACACTATTTACAAGGGCGTACTTAAGTAAAAGGTAGTCACTCAGCTAGAGAAAAGTTACAATTGATTTGGCTCAAACAAATTGCTTACGCTTCTAGCCCTGCACAAGCCTGTTCAAACAGTCTGAGCCCGTCCATAAAGCTCTCTTGAACTTCCACCTGATTCATGAAAGTTGCCTACCACTTTTGCATTTGAATAACAGAACATGCAATACCTGATGTTGTTCAGATTTCCCTTTTGCTTAAAGAATGTAGAACTCTTTCTGGTAAAACCAAATTCTGAAGAAGTTTATGGTTTTGATAGCAAAGATTTGCATGCTGAAAGCAGGTTTGAAGTTCCTTCTGGACTAAACCTGGAGAAAAGTGCAACAAATATCAACAATATCTTTTGGGAATGATGTTGACTTTGGTTAATACAATCTAGCCACTTAAAATACTTGTGTTTGGCCCACGAGTCACTTAATAAAATTGTTCAATTCGATAACTCAATCTGCTAAGGTTTATTACTGATTATTCAACATGAAAACCTTTCACGTTCATTTATAGCAGTGCATAAGTAATCTCCAGCATGCACACAAAAATACCTAAGATTTTCAACTGTACTTGGACACTTCCTGTGGTGAAGTGACTTTGGAGAGGCTCTTGAAAGTGTAAATCATAAGTTGCTCAGGTGGAGGTGGTGATCACACATGGAACTTTTCAGTCTGTTACTATTTGTTCTGGTCACCTCTACAGTAACTTGTTGATTTGAGATCAGGTACATAGGGATCTTTCACTAAGACAGTGATCTAGAACCAAGATGCTTTTTGGGATACTGGTCTAGATTATTATCACAGATAATAGGCTGCTGTGAGCCTGGCAACTGCATCAGCTGTGACTCCCAACCAGACCTGTTGCCTCTCCTTGCAACTCTCCTTGCAACTATCCAGCCCACAGCCCACTCTCAAGAGCCAGACAAACATCAGTAAGTGTCTGCAGCTATCAGTTATGTGTTTTGATGTCTCCCCTGGACTCTGGACAGCACTCTCTTCAGGCCCCTGGATTTCTTAGAAATCAATCTGTAGTTTTCAAGCTCTGACATTTTTTCTGAGACATCAGTAAACTACCTCATAGCGCAGATTTTTTTAACTGATAAAGAGGTTCTAGGGGTTTTATCATTATCAGATCTGGATCTTCGCAAAAACAACCATAAGAATGTTAACCAGGCTACTGTATTTTAGTACTTGTTGAGATGTCTCTTAGCTAAATTTTTGTGTAGCTTCTCAAAGTATAATTCCCTTTAGATCTAATCTCCATAGCAAGTAATCCATCATAAACAAACACACAGAGGCAAAGGCCATAGTCATAAAAAAAGGATACAGTTTCGGTTTTGTTATGTTTTGTTTTGTTTTGTTTTCCCACAGTTCTCCACAGCAGCTTTCAAGGCCTTATTTATTATCATCTTGTTTTATCAACATTGAGACCCTGGTGGCAAGCCAGAGCAAAGAGGATGGATCTCACGTTCAAGTAAGAGAGTATTAGAAATAGGTAAAGCAGAATGTATTAACAGGGATTTTGACTAAATTCATTTTCCAAGCAGCTTTCATAGGCTACCTACCTGATTTTGGTATATTACTGCAAATGGGGAGGTTTATGCATTGGAAGAAGAGGGAATTTTTTTCATTTGTTTTTACTAATTTGAGAGTATAGTGTACTCTGAACAAAATATGTTCCCTTCCACACTGTTACATACAAGTACATATAACTTTCTATGTTTTCATATGCACACCTAGACGTGATTCTAAACAGAAACCAGAACAGGAAATGGGATAGTTGTTTGACAGTCAAACACTGAAGCTTCCACACCTGAACATCAGAGAGGAAAAAATCAAAGCATTACAAAAAAGGCTATATTAATACCTGTAGAAACATTCTTATCACAGAAGTATTTTCTCATGCATAAATATTTTCTGACAATTTTTATAATAAGTTTTGGGTGCTTTGTTTTGGTTTGGGTTTTTTTTTTTTGTTCGGTTTGGTTTGTTGTGTTTTGTTTTCTTGTGTTTTGTAGGCCATTCTGATGTGTGTTCAGTACTGAAAAAAACCTGGGCAAACAGAGATAACAACCACCTATGGCTGCTCAATCGAGAGGGTGTAAAGTTTAGCTTATTCTCAAGCTTCTCTTGCTCTGGAGAGACATCACAGACATTCACATATAGAAATTCTACTTGTCATATTGATGAGTGAGGTGGCCACTCTGAAAACAAATCAGTGCCTTTGGGAAAAGATAGATAAGTTTTTGCATGGGTTTCTGTTCCTGAAGTCAGCATCCTTGATGAACTTTTATTCACTGTGACTTCAGATCTTACCACTAATTATGTACTAGCTCTTTGCCTCTTTTTATGCTATTGCATGTTTTTTCCACCAGACGGTAGGCAATAAAAGCAGAAAACACAGCTTATCTCATGCTGTATACTTGAAAGATATCAAACAAAATTAAATAAAGTGCAATTGTGAAACAGTTCTCCATGTGCTGGAATCATGCTTATTCTTGAAACTAAAAGCACTGGAAGAGATTTGGTCAGTGCTTGCAGCTATTTAATTAGTAACACAAGTAAAGTCTACATAAGCACCTGGTACATATGTTATTACATATTGAAAAGTTGCTATTGTGTCTCATATTATGCTGTTCTCTAGTTGTAAACAAAATTAATTATTATCAAGATATGCATTTTCTGTCAATTCCTTGAAACAAAACCATTTATTCCACTTCTCCTGCTGCAACCAGATAAATGAAATTGTCTCCCCAATGCGTAAATTTCTTCTCCTGCCTTGTTAGTGCTGTCTTGTACATGAAGTACTCATTTAGTTGCAAAAACCAATTATCATCCCTGTCTGGATACATTAAAAATTTTCCTACAAGTCTTTTGCTCTCTATCATATTTTAAGCAACATTGTACATGAATTATTCATATTGCCCATCTTGAAGGCAGGTTTTTTTATTATTAAATTCAATCATAATAATAGTTATTACCACAGTCATGGCAGTTTTATGAGTATTCTTCAATGCCATTACCTGGAAAGTTTTCAATCAACATATAAAAGATGCAAATCAATTTCCATAATAAAATTAAACTGTACCATCTACTCTTTCATCCTTGCAATAGAGTTGATTGACAACTTCTCCCTGATAGTTGCAGCTGATAACTCTCAGGTATGGTAATCATAGAATCATAGAATAGTTAGGGTTGGAAAGGACCTTAAGATCATCCAGTTCAAACCCCTCTGCCATGGACAGGGACACCTCACACTAAACCATGCCACCCAAGGCTCTGCCCAACCTGGCCTTGAACACCGCCAGCAATGGAGCATTTGCAACTTTCCTGGGCAGCCCATTCCAGTGCCTCACCACCCTCACAGTAAAGAATTTCTTCCTCGTATCCAATCCAAACTTCCCCTGTTTAAGTTTGAACCCGTTACTCCTTGTCCTATCACTACAGTCCCCAATGAAGAGTCCATCCACAGCATTCCTATAGGCACCCTTCAGATACTGGAAAGCAGCTATGGAGTCTCCACACAGCCTTCTCTTCTCCAGGCTGAGCAGCCCCAACTTTCTCAGCCTGTCTTCATACGGGAGGTGTTCCAGTCCCATGATCATCCTCGTGGCCCTCTTCTGGACTTGTTCCAGCAGTTCCATGTCATTTTTATGTTGAGGACACCAGAACTGCACACAATACTTCAAGTGAGGTCTCACAAGAGCAGAGTAGAGGGGCAGGAT
>JANRGW010051141.1:0-26950 GCA_024733675.1 Psilopsiagon aymara | reverse complement strand
TTCCTAAAGATCCTGTAACCTTCCATTCCAACACTCCAGTCATAGGAGCCATCCCACCATGTTTCTGTGATGCCTATGATATCATCCCCCCGTAGACATGCACGCATCTCTAATTCTTGTTTGCTCCCCCTGCTACAGGCGTTTGTATAGAGGCATCTGAGCCAAGCTCCAATTGAAGCTGGCTTACTGGCTGTAGCAGCTGGAGACATCTCTACGTTGCTCTGAACGTTCATGATAATTTCCTTTTTTTTTTCCAGAAAGCAGAAAATTGAACCTATAAAACTAGGTACAGGCCTAGGAATGAGATACTTGGGCAGATGAAGGATGTCATACTCTGGTCCCTGACCAGTGTGAATAATAATATTAAAAACTATCTTCCTTTTTGCTTCTTCTGTATTTATACTTTGGGCTTATTTATTTGCAATGTCTTATGCTATTAATGTTTTACCTCTGTAGCCCATGTTGAAATGTCATATTTGATGATAAAGTAAACTTGCATAATACTTAACAGCATGAAAAAGATATTCTTCACTCTCTTCTAGCTTCTTTATGTTAATATCTCCTTGTCTCCTTCCACATAATCTAGGTTATTTTAGGGGTTCTTTACCTCTGGACATGCTTTCAGATCTCATTATGCAAATCCAGGATACGACACATAGGCAGAAAGAATATATTCAAGTTATTAAATGAGAAATATGAATTCTTTTCAAGGCGTTAGATACACAGTAACAGAAATTAGAATGTACACTGCTAATCAATTTTCCAACTGTCAGTTTAAAAACCAAAAATATAAGGTTTTTTTAACTAATTCAGTTGGCTACCTGATGTTTCCTTCAAAAAAGAGGCATTTTTCATAGGACAGTTTCTTGGGCAAAAATATGACAAACCCCATACCTGTGAGCAGAATGCCTGTAACAGGAAACATCCTGCTAACAACAGCCCCCTGTAAGATCCCAGGTCCAACACCCTGCAAGGGGGTCAAGTACCAAGTGAAAGGTGTCCAGGGCTGAGTGAGACAAGGAAATGGGGGAAGTATAGTTGCAGTGAGCAGAAAAAAGCAGACGGTGCCAGTAGGCTGTAGGACTGTTGATTTTGGTTTGCAATTACAACTGGTAATAATTTTGAATCACTGCTGCTTTTTTTTAATTATTCAGCTTTGATTGCAATTACAAGCCAAAATCAACAACTTTAATAACAGAGTTCAGAGTCTTCTGATGAAACAGAAAAACTCCCAAGTGTTTGGAACCTGACCTTACAACCCTGAAATTTAACAGGAAAACCTATTTAACAAGAAAACCTTTTAGATCATAGGTTGAGTGCCAATGCATATACAGCCTCCAACTGTAAGACTAAGAAGGTTACAGTTAGAACAGTTGAAGTTTTCTTTTGGAAGCTTAAATACAGTAAGAAAAGGCGACACTTACCAAAATGGCAACGGATTTCATGCACCATTTTGCTGCAGAGCCTGGTTTAAAGCAACTGGGTGTCAAAAGATGAACCAAAGCCTGAGGTTTTCTAAAAGATTTTTTAAGAGTATGGCTGACTTCTGACTGTCTCATGTATACAATAAAATTCATCAGACTTGTTAAGCATTTGAAAGTAAGGAAGAATTATTTTGAAAACTATCTGCTAGGTCCATCCAGCACCACAGGCTCACACAGGATGCAAAAAGCCCATTTTGAGCTTGTGAAAGAGAATTGCAAGCACATATTTGAGCACCTAAGTACATATCAAGTCCGTTTAATCTTTTACTGCTAAATAACATGTGGTTCACTTCACAGTCAGTCTTGAGGATGAACTTCATCTTGAAAGGAAAACAAAAGTAGACTAAGCAAAAAGTTGCAGAAAATTAGACTAGAGTGACCTCAGTCCTTCTGCCAGATTGGACTGGAACTATACTCAAGCCATGCCTGATGGAGGAGTTCCTCAGTTAGAGATCCTACAACATTTCACAGCTTGTTGTATGGTTTTCCACTTTACTCTCATCACGTTATTCCTAACTTTAAACATGAATCCTCATTGCTCCAATTAAAGCCTGCTGTTTCTTGTTCTATCAGTAGAACATGAAGGGAACAGTTTGCCATTCCTCCCTAAATTGTGCAACTTATGTTTCCCAATTATATTCTCCTTTTTTTACTTATCCCAGTTTCTAAAGCCTTAGCTCATAAAACACATTTTCTACTCCTACAGTTACTGCTTCCATCAATCTCTCCAGTTGAGCCACGTATTTACCAAAAGTTAGTACCCAAAACTGGACATAATACTCCAAACAAGCCTTTACCAAAACCTAATAGAGTGGGAGAGGATTTCACATACCATGCAGGTATTATTCCTGTGTAACTATTCTATTAACTCACCACAAAACCATATTTTTTAATCCTGTTCAGTGTGTGATGCACTGTGACAGGAAATCCAGCCTAACCTCTTGTTCTCCAATATTCAATTCTCCAACCTCCAATCTCTCTGTGTTGACATAAGAAGATTATTCCTGTCCAAACTTAATATCTTGAAATTCTTGTTAAACTGCATTGTGCTGCCTTAGACTACATCTTTAACTTGTCAAACTCTTTCTGAAGCCTAATCCTGTTCTCCTTAAATGTGACATCATCTCAAAGTTCACGAACATACTGAAAAGTGATAGTGATGTTTTTATAATTACTTTCTAAATACAGTTTTCCAAACAGCGTCACACTAGTCTTATGACAATTAAATATATAGAGTGCTCTCTTAGCTAGTTTATAAAATGTCATGCAAGATAATATCAGGACTTATCAGAAGAAAGCAGCAGGTCATTGCCCGTTTCTTCCCTGTGTATAAAGGCAGTGTTTTTTATATATATATATGTATATATATAGTCCCATAATTAAATAAGATGACTGACTTAGTTTGTTCTTGGCAAGTCCATGATTGCTGTTAACTCATTTCCTAATTACCTTCCAAGTGTTTAAAAATATTTTGAATATTTCTTCCAATATTATTCCAGAAATCGTAGCTAAGCAGACAACTCTATGATTTTTAGTTCCTTGTATCACCTTTTTTCAAAGGCAGACACCATGGTTTCTCTTTTCCAATTTTCTGGAAGACTGTGCGTCTTCCAGGAATTATCAAAGACAACCGTTAATAGGTATAAGGTTGCTTCTGCCATGCTTCACATTGCAGTGAATTTTCTGAGATATGAAACCTCTTTTCTTCCTGAAAATATCCAAGAGTTAAATATTCACTAAATGGCCTATCTCTTTTCTTATTAGTTTCATCTGAGGTTAGCTTTGTCAAATCTATGTGCACAGCAGTTCACTTTAGTGAGGAAAGCCACTAAACATGTCAACCATCTCAACCTCATATTTTGGCAGTTTATTTTATTATAATTCTTCTAATAGTGAATCCAGTTTTCTCCTTAGCCTTTCTCTTGCTTCTAAATTGAAAGTTTTCTTTCTAGCTTTTGTGTGTCTTGCTACTTTAATGTGGTGATTACTGAGAATGCGATAACTTGAGCATTAATTCAAACAGCTGGTGTAAGAAATGCAAGGTATACTGTGGTACTTTCAAGTGCCATTCCGGTCAGCTGAAGTGAGTAGCTGCAGAGCAAGCAGCCAGCCTGGCAGCAACCACTGGCATTAGTGGTATATAGTGGAGCTGTAAACGTACACAAACATCCACAAATGGAATGAGAGCTGGCATCATGCCACATGCCAAGAAGAGGCACTGACAAAGAGGTCAGAAGAGCACACAGAACTCTAATGTACACCACAGCATCATCTGCCTCCTTCTCCTCTTCTTGAGCACACTGAAGGTCAAATATAAGACTGGAAAGTGAGATAAATATGAACTCAGTGGGCTTACCACAACTTGTGAGATATCCCACCCTGTTGCACCTACCTGCAGCTACCCTTGCTGTGCTGGTGATGAAGGAGGGCACTCTCAGCCTGCTCCTGCCCTAAGTCCCAAAGAGGAGCACCAAAAGGCTTCATTTCTCTCTGTTTCCTTGACAGCACATCTGTCTGTAAACAACGGCAAATCTCTCTCCACCAAGCCTTTTCCTTTTTCTAAGCAATGCAATCGGAGCTGTGTCAGGGCAGCTAGTTCTTTTTTAGCTCTGATTGAACGCAATGAAAGGATGGGAAACAAAGGCTAGCAACTTCTGAAATTAATCCCCCTTCTGTTCTCAGCTGTCAGACTTACTTATTTTTTATTTTTTTTTTTTTAGCTAAATCAGGTCATTATACTACAAATCTTTACTCTGAATGAAAGATTAAACTTAGGTATTTTATTTTCATCAGGGCATAATATTCAGCACAGAATAATTTGCTAAAGTTTCATCTGAATATTTGTATGGGGCCTCCTATCAAATTCCACTAAACCCTTACTGACCCTTTCCATTTTGTTGAATTCCTTAAGATCTTACTGTAGTAGAATCCTGGCAAACAAAATTTTGCACTCAATTATACCTATCTCCACATCTGAAATGTCATGTTTTCAGGAAGCCTCTTCAAACAATCAAGAGAATTAAAAGGTCTTCAGGGCTGCTTTGTAATAAAAATACTAATAGAAAGGAAAAAAAATCCATAACCTACGTGTTTGTCCTCGACATAGTCAGTAATTTTTACACAGTGAGAAGAAAAAAAAAGGAGGAAAAAAAGAAAAAGGCAGGAAATAAGAAAAGTCTTTCAGACTACATTTAACTGCTTCAAAGCCAACAATAAAAGTACTGTAGTTAAACCAGAAGACCAAAAAGGCATAAGGTCATCAAAACCAAAGCTCATTGAGCCAGAGTATTTGGATAGATGTCATTTTCACTTTGTCTGTACAAGGAGTGTTATATTGTATATAGAGAGCAGAGCTCGTGCTGCCATAAAATTTAAACAAAAAATATGCATGGTCTATTACGGTGGTGTTATGAGAAGCAGACAGTTTTCTTATACATGAACAGACCCTCTGGTGTGACTATTGGATCTACCTGGCTATTTCTTACTTTACTGATTACTTTACTGATAGTGTCTTTTTTCACAGAGGGAACATATTTTCTCAACCAAGAAAAACTGGCTTTATGCCACTTGCGCTTTACCAGATATCAACCCAACAGTAGCTATGGGATTTAATTTAAATAGAGAGAGACAAAGCATGACAAAAGCATGAAGCATAAAAGCATGGAGCAAAACGTAGGTCTCTGCTCAAGCACAGGAGGTCTTTGCTGTTGCAACAAATCAGAACATTTGTAGATTTAGTGGTTTTGTTCATGTTTTGCTTTGTTTACCCTTAAAAAATATTATAAATTAAGAAGCAAAAGCCTTCTATAAAAACCCCCTTTAGAAGTAATAAAAGGCAATGAGATTGGCTGATGTTTGGAGCCCTTGTAAAGCTATTCCGTTTATATTAATGCCTAAAAAATGTTTATGAAACATTTTGGGTTATTCCTCTCAGAAGTATCAGATTTTCATGATATAAAGGTCATGGAAGGAGTTCATATCAGACTAGGTCCTCCAGAGGCTATTTTGTTGATTCCTTTCATCTCTTACGAATGCATAGCATTTCAGCCATATTTTTAGCATATGCAGTGCAAAGGTGGGTTTAGTCCTTGTGTTGTAGGATATGGGCAGCACACTGACATTGGGCAGGAGAGCCTTAATAAGAATTGCCAGAAATACTGCTTGGATCAGCAGCTGCACTAATAAGTTAGAAAGGTACAAGGTAAGCAGTGTCCTCTGAATGTGAAAATCTACAACTCACCTCTCCTTCAGCTTACGCATGTCTTTTATTGATATTGAGGGTTTCTCTCCATTTTCTCCTTTGGTTGAGCTTTGAGTTTCTCTTCCATGTACTTTTGTTTCCCAGAGCTGGGAAACAAAACATTCCACCACGAGGAGCACACAAATAAAGAGAAACAGAACAAGTACCAAGTCCCAGTGGTGGGAACAGGAAAGCATTGCTCAAAGTATGCTGCTGGACAGGGGTTGAAGGCACCTCAAAGTCACTGCTTAGGACCAGGGAAAGTCTTTCACATAAACCACCAGCATGCATGACCTTAAAAAGCCAAACCACAATTTATATTCAGTGTAACAAGAAGCTTCATCACCAGTGAGTGAGTGAACCATAGGAATAAGTAAGGAAATCATGACAGGTAAAAAGTATTTGTTAAGTATGATTCAGGAATTACTTGGTCTTCTAGAAATTCTGAATTTCACTCCTCTGTATTTACTTACTGGAGGGGTATGAAAGGCAAGTCTTTTTTCCCATATAACACCAGGGGTAAGGAAGATTATTTTCCTGGACACAGAGTTTAAAAGAAGGAAAAAGGGTGGAGAGATCTTCCTGACTGCGTGCATCTCAGCTGAAGTCCAGGGAGGGATAAGAGAGGGTGGTTAAGAGGTAGAACTATCTCAGCACCCATGTCTAACATCAAAACCCTGCCCTGTCATTTAACATGCATAAGAGGACTTCCACTGATGGGAACAGGAGTTCCCACGCATATACAGAGGATCTGTCATGCAGGTTGCTTCTCTGGGTGCTACTCTGCCATACCAGATGTGCTCAAAATGGAGTGCACATTTGGCCCAAATTAGCCTGTCATTATCACATTAAATGGAGCTCCTTGTTGCACATAAAGTGATGATGTCAAAATGTCAGCATCGCTCATTATATCATGCCAAACATTTTTCCAAGTGGGACAGATCTGATTTGTGTCTTACCCTGCTAGTATGCTTCTCTACAGCATGCATTCTGAACTCCCATTCTCTGTGAACAGAGAAGGCATTGCCTGTCTGCCTCCACACTCATAAATGTCAAATTTCAAGACTTTAAATAAATACACAAGATTCAAATACAAGACTTTTTCAGAAGGACTGACCTGCAAAGTAACTAGAAGCCAGTTTAGGAGCCAATGGTGTTATTTGCAGAGGTAGATAATAACCTCTCTTGCTACACCTGATATGGCCATGGCCAAGATCACCACTAAAATGCTCCTGTGGCAACTAACTTTAGCTTACTTAAATATGCAGGTCTGAAAACTAAGGTAGTTCAGAGTTGTTTAACATGAAATTCACTAATCACTGTCAGAGAAGTGGCAAACTCTGAAAAAGTCCTGAGACAGCAAAGCTTCACCCATTTCTGTTTACTCTCATAACCCATTGTCCCATTTCCAAAGCTATTTAGGCACCTGGAGGGTCCGTGTGACTTGATCCTTGAGCTCTTTATTCACTGCTGAAAACTGCACTCACCTCTTCTATCACCCCCTGCCCTGAAGCCAAAAGGTGCTCACAGAAGATGGTTGGTTGTCATTTCTTTCACTGGTAAGTGCAAGAAGGCATCTTCAGACCAAAGGAAAAAAGTAAGATAAGAATAATAACATATTTATAGTTAGCATTTTTTTTACCGAACAAGCTTCCCTCCCTTCCTTCCAACTGATTTAAACCGAAGACAAGAAAAGGATAATAAAGTTGATCCCAGATATCTAGTAAGGAGGGGTCATTCCCTGACATCATTCAGCAGGCTCCTTCAAATTAAATTATTAGCATCTTTTATGCTAAGGGTTTTCTAGCATTCAGAGACACCCCCATTCCATGCATATCAGAAAGATACAAAAGTAACTTTAACAATCTTGCCTCTGAGCCTCAGTTTCTTACCTCATAAGAAACTTCCAATAGTTTCTTAGCTCATGGGGAGTACTAGGTAACAGTTTAACATTTGGAGTTATTCATATCATACATCAATGAAGGTTGTATATTTATCTAGATGCATAGGGTGTCTAAGTAGGTATGGGTAGCCATACACAAAGTGATGCTGCCTAGTACTCTGAGGTGGCTGAAAGCTACACAAGCTGCCCTGAAACTGAGTGAGTAATTTTTAGTTAAAGCAAGAGCAGGATGGCCTGTTTTCATCCCATCGTCTTTCCTATGGACAGTCCTGACACAGGTTTCAAAGCAAGTACAGTTTCAGATGTACCCTGGAGAGCAGTGGATTGCTGAGAAGTTACTAAACTACCCAGCAAGCTCCTGAAGTCCTTCAGAGGCTTGTGGGATTTGTGAACAAACGTGCCTGCCTTTAAACATCTGAGGTAGTCACACAAAAACTACACCACTGTCACAAAGGCAGAATCAAATCAAAACACTACTGAAAACTTCACAAAAGTCAGTGAAGAAATCCTTCTTCCATTTGTTATTGAAGGCTGCAGGACAACCTTTTTTGTAGTGCCCTGAGGACTTACTCAATAGGATGTAGTAACACTGATGAGGAGGATAATTTATTCTTTACACTGTTGCTTAAAGATGTGAGGCACTGCATAAATACTCTGGAAGCATCATTCCATGAAAAAAACTCTCAATTATGCATTGAAATACTTGCTGCATCAAAGTTATTGTGGACTTACTCTTCGCATCACAAGCTACATTTGCAACGCTCAGAAGGTCTGACTGTATCCATTATTTCACAGTAACTGATTTGCAGTCAATGTAAGAACATCATCATTTCTAACTGGTATTATATAGCACCAGTAGTCTGCAAGATATATTGATAATGGCCTTTACACTTCTAGAAGATAAATACACCAAGGAAGCTACAGGTTTATTAGACAGAATTTAAAAAAAAAAAAAAAAAGAAAAGAAAAAAAAATTATATTAATGGACCACGGAACTTGAACTCAGAAGTGATAAAATGGTATGGTAAGGACTGCAGGAGCAACAATAACCTGGTCATTTTGTGTAATCACTTTAAAATATAGCATATAATTACCAGGCTGTGGATGAGCTCAGAAATTTCTTAAGTAATAAAAGACACAGTTGTGTCCATAATCTCAGAAACTCCTTATATACTTCAGAAAAGAAGCTTTATGTACCTCAGAGGCAGATCAGACAGTACAGCACACAGTGCAGAACCTCTTGCGATCATCTTCAGTGCTTTTGGTCTTTCATTATTGTCACTGACACACCAAATAGATATAGTTTCCTTCAATTGTGCTCTCAGTGAGTAGCACCTCACTTTACAGTAAGATCAGTAACAATATTGATTCAGTGATTGGTTAGACATTGAAATTGGTCATATGGCTATAGCAGAGCAATTCACACCTGTAACTGCTCACACTGGAAGGACCTGCTGTTTGCCCCATAAGCCCTTTTGGCTTGTGTTCTGAGCATTATACTTCTATGAAAACTTGGGAGGTTTCCATTCTTTTATATCTATTGAATTCGAATTTTTATGTAATGGAAGCCTTTTAAACCAAATACATCTGAAATAATTTTTCATCAAACTGCTTTGTCTTCTAAGCTGCAGGTCCCAGGGTCTAACTTTTCTCAGAGGAAATGTGTAGTCTAATCTATTTTACAATGAATCAGTAACCTCTAATCAGCAGAAAAGACATCTCTAGAGACTGATTTTAAACACCTACTACAGGGCAAAATAAATCTTTTTTAGGAGACACCCATCTCTATCTCCACTACAGATCCAGTTAGGCAGATAAGGCACCTGATTTCTGGTGACTTACATCAGGGAAACTGAGTGCCACCATCATTGGGCTCAACTGAATTAAGCTACAGCAATGTTGTACTTAGCCCATAACCTGTTGACAGGACATTGCTTGGGACACTAAAAGTTTGGGAAGCTGGAATGCCGTCTTCCTGAAGACAGTAATCTAATATTTTTTTTATTTTTTTTTTAATGGGGAAGGGGAAGGATAGAAATAATATCTTTATCTTGTGGGAGACACAGGAACAGAACAAAGGGCCCTTGGGGTTTTTACTGCATTTGCAGTAAAATCCTCAGTGATATAACTCCTCAAAAAGATTTTGTATGCCAGAAAAGATTTTCTGTGAAACTCTTCTGGGCAAATTCATCTGGGGTGTATTAAGGCAAACCCAGTTATACTGATCTATTACTTCTGTCTGAGTACTCCGTTTTCTTCAATTTAAAAACAACATAAGCAAATAGAAAAATGTTTAAGCAATGAGACATGACATACTGTACCATGCTGTACTGTTGATTAATGTGCATCCCAGGTATATGGGAATAAGACAAGTGCCCACACCATATGTGGTGACTGCATTAATCAGTATTAACAGGTACAGAGAGAGAGAGAGGGAGAGGGTACTGAAGAAGAGCTGGTTTTGAAGCACAATCCTTCTGTGATGGCAATGGGGGACTGAATACTGTTGACATGAGGAGTCAGCCTGACCTCTGAGGCTGTGACCTTAGAAAACCACGTGCATTTGATGAACTCCATGCCACAGGATGATACTGATGCAAAAAGCTTACATGGATTCAAGGAGTGGCAGGGCAAGTTCACAGATCAGAAATACTTTCAGGCTATAAATTCAAAGAAACAGCTCCAGGTCAGGAAGTCTCTGAGTTGCAAATGATTGGAAGCAGGAAGAGCACCCAGGGAAGTGTCATGTATCACACACCCTGATTTTACACTCTTGCCTAGAGATCTCCTTTTGATGGCCATCAGGAACAAGACAGAAAGGTAGAGAGCCATGTGGTACAACCCTATTCAGTACATTACAATCTGATTTTTTTATGTCCCAAATTTACAGCGTACAACTAGTTGCCATTAATTCTATGCAAGTTGTTCACCACTCAGTGGAAAAAAATATGCAGCTATATGCATACCTGCATTGATAAACTGAGTGGCATCAGGACTTCTAGGTAACTGGCTCACTGCGAACACCAGCAGGAATTCAGCACAATCTTCCACCACTGAGACCAGATACTACCAAGCATGTGCTGCCAATGCTGCAGCAGCTCTCAATTCAAAACTCTGGTGAGGCACAGTGCCTTGAGAGATACTGCTTGCCTGAAGGTGAGAAACCAGACGAGAGACATAACTCACTGCATGTCACGTACAGGGCACTTCAGGAACCCTACAGCACTGCTGGTCCAGGCATAGGACAGGAGTGGGTTCCCCCCTTGCTTTGAGGCAGCAGCTTTTGCTCTTCGCTGAGTTCAGAAACATCTCTGTTTTCTACTCCACAGGGCAGACCTTATCACGTAACTGCCATGTTAGGGAAAACAAGGAAACAACAATAACACATTGCCTATTGAAGCATATTAACATGCCCCACAGCAGTCTCATTATGACTGTTAAATATTCACCCAAGATACTGAAATAAATGTCTTTTTTATTCATGGCCTCCCCTCCAGCCTCTCTCTTTCTTCCAGCCCCTCCTACCAGCACAGGAGCCAAAGTGGTTCAATAGTCCAGCAACCAGACAATGCTGTTAACTGCCGACTTTAAATTAAGCTTCTCAAATGATTCTAATTTAATGTATTAATGCACGCAACAAAAGCAATGCTTTTGGTTTGGCTTTTCTCTGATTCATGTGGTCCTATGCTTCAAAATCTTTTTTGAGAGGCTGAGGTGGTTTTTAAATTATACTTTCAACTGATAAGTAAATACAGATTTGAACACTGATCGTTTTTCAGCACCATGATTTTGAATTTAAGAAAACTGCTATTTTGAAGGTGACTGGCTAAAGGTGAAGAACTCTAAAAACCGGACATGTCAGTAAAACACCTCAGCTGTGTTTCATCCTTTGTCTCCATTTTAGGCAACATGAGGGAGCATCTGTAACTTACCTCATGCTATTAGGGTCTGGCCCTGTGTGGATCAATAAAGACTGCATGACTTTACTCCACACTCCATTCCAAACTTTAACTACCCGCTAGACAGCCTGTAATTTCAGCAAGGAAAGAGAGCACCTGCAGGTGTTGAATTAATGCACCATGAAAGCAGAACTCTGCTGTGTTGCAATGGAGCTAAAATCAGGCTTCTCTGGTATTGTTGACAGTATTCAGCTCCCAGTGTATTTCAGACTTTGGATACACACAGGGTACCTAGCAATTTTGTCACATCTTGAAAACAGATCAGGGGAAAAAAAGAAATCCATTTCGACTCTTACACCCATAGGTCATATTTACCATTTGCTAACAGGCTGTTGTGCTGTGAATGGAGCCTGCTTTTTCAGCCCCACAACACAGAAAGTTTCTTTTGCATCACTAACATTGTAAGAAAGGAACTCAACAACAAAAGAGCCAGTGATTTCTAAGAAAAACAATCCAAATTGTGATGTCAACCAAATCATCAACAAAAGTCAAACTCTGGAAAAAAGGTATTTTAAATGAAAAAGGTTATCAATTGTAAAAGTTTAAATTTTAAAATCAAAGCTGAAAAAATGTACTTTGTAATTCCAATGCCACTGATCCCATTGACTTTGGATGAGAAAACTGACATAGGCATTGAAGAAAAGCCATCAACCAGGCAGCTGCTTTTTAAGAGCAGACACCTGCTCAGCTATGCCTCTGTGGGTCACATCTAGTTGCTTTTCCATATGTGTGACATTTCAGAGGCCAGCTTGTGGCTTTATCTCCCAGCATCTCAGTAAAGCTGTGAAAATTTAGATGTCTGACTAAGGCCGTGCTGACACCTGTCTCTGCTCCTAACCTGTGCCACTGAGCCACCCCACGGGGAGGAACAGGCAAGCCTTCAGTAGTGAGGTGGTGGTGAAGATGTCTGCTCAAAAGTTTGAATACAGCTGCTCTGTTCCCTGGAGCAAGTCTTGAATAGAGATAGTCATCAAGGTGAGGTGATGTAGGCAGCTCCCTCAGGCAGCAGGCTTCCAGGGCAGAAATAAGCCATCACTGTCACTACAGCTGGAAACGTGCAGGGCAGCAACTCCTTCTCGTGTACAGGAATGAGAAAACTCATTCAAGAAGCAACTACAGCCCCTCCCCTTCCTCTTAGTAAGTCAGGATCCCCAAGGCTCCCAAGACTGTCCATTTTCTCTGGCTTGGTTTTACCCCTCTCCTTGCTAAGATATCTTAGATGCAAAGAGATAGACTCTCCCCGGTAACTGCTACAGACTTCTGGTGTTCAGTGAGTGATACAGCTTAAGTTACCTGTGACCTTCTGCAAAGCTATGTCAGGCCAAATTCAGATACTCTAGTTAACAATCTACTCATCCTGTCATTTCCCTAAAAGTCACTGAAGTCTGGTTCACAGACTTCTATAGTAGTAACAGTGTTGGTTGGTAGAGACCTCCAGATGTCACCTTGTTCAGCATCTCACTTGAAGCAGGGCCTCCACAAGCACTAGATCAGCTTTGCCCAACTGTGGGGAAATATTCAACATTAAAGGTTACACAGTCTTTCTAAGTAACCTGCTCCAGCACTGCACTTACAGCAAAAACATTTTCCTGATGACAGACCTGAATGCCATCTCTGGCTGTTGCCCCTTGTTGTACGATTTGATATCACAAATATAAAACATGCCTTACTCTGAGACCCTGAGAATCAACATATCCCTGTAATTACAAGAAAATTTCAGGTGTTCAGTACCATTTCTCTTTATCACGTATCTTCAGTTCAAGAATCATTATTGTTTCCTTCCCTGCTTCTTGTCTCTCATTGCCTACTTTTTATTGTATGTACTAGTACAAGCGTACATCCTTCCTGAAGTATCTGAAGGTTGCTCAGTTTATTTACATCCAGTAGCACATTAATACTTTCCACTATGGCACATTAATACTTTCCATTATGCAAAATGAGCTCTTAGCTATTCCTTGGACATTAATTTAGTTGAATATGATAGTCAGAACTCTCTGACATTGTTAAAGTTAATGATCTGACACTTTACAAGACAAGAGACATTTCAAATCAAATTGATCGTATTAATAGTTTTATTGAGCAACATTAACAGAAGTGTGTTGTTCCACAATGTCCTCAAGCAAAGCTTTTATTGGCACATTAATGGTGACAGAATGTCCAAATACAAAGTAGGAGACACTTTTTATTTCTATAACATACAATTATAGCTAGTCTAAAATTCTAGATTAGAAACTGGCAACCATATGGCTGTGCTTGAAAGCCCAATCTTCTGTTGAAATGTATGGATAACTGCTACACACAAATCAGCCCACTTTATTGACCAGTTCTCTCTGTTTCCAGCTGCTTGTGCCAGGAGCAGGAATATCTGATGGAAATGGGATGAATGAATTTGCTCCTGTGGTTTTGAATTATCTGGGAGTCCGTTTGATATTAGGGAGGGGAAAGTAAAAAGTATCTTGAAAAAATAAGGCTTTTTCTAATCAGTAAGGTGTTACAGCATTTTAAGTCTATGTGATAGATGCTAAAGACAACAGGGTGAGGAGGGCAAGTGGGAAGAGAGCTGGAAAGAGCAGGTGAACTATATGTGAGTGACTCAAAATTGGCCAGTGCGGTGGGCTGGCCCTGGCTGGATATCAGGTGCCCACCAAAGCTTCCATGGGGTGCCATCCTTCAGAAACAGACTGCTCCACTGCGGGTGCCTTCCATAGGATGCTATCCTTCAGGAACAGACTGCTCCAGCCTGGATCCTCCGCAGGATAACAAGTCCTGCAGCAACCCTGCTCCAGAGTGGGCTCCTCTCTCCATAGTGCCATAGGTCCTGCCAGGAGCCTGCTCCAGCACAGGCTCCCATGGAGTCAAAGCCTCCTTTGGCCATCCCCTTGCTCCAGCATGGGGTCTTCCACAGGCTGCAGGTGGAGATCTGCTCCTCCATGGACGTCCATGTGCTGCAGGGGCACAGCCTACCTCCACTATGGTCTGCTGCAAGGGAAACTGCTCCAACGCCTGGAGCAGCTCCTCCCCTCCTTCACTGACCTTGGTGTCTGCAGAGCTGTTTCTCTCACATACGCTCACTCCTCTCTCTGACTGCAATTGCTCCTGCACAGTAATTTTTTCCCTTGTTAAATATGTTATCCCAGAAGTGCTACTACTGTGGCTGATGGGCTTGGCCTTGGCCAGCAGTGAATCCATCTTGGAGCTGGCTGGCATTGGCTCTGTTGGACACAGAGGAAGCTTCTATCAGTTTTTCACAGAAGCCATCCCTGTAGCCATGTCCTGTCCCCCCCCCAAAACTTTGCCACAAAACCCAATACAGCCAGCTTCACAGGCACAACTGAAAGCTGTTGAGAAACTGTTCACACTGTACTTAACTATCTCAGTCTGCTGGACCTAAAGAACTTCTTCATGCCAAAGGTTTTCTCAGCTAGAGGAATGCCACAACAGCCTTCACACACATTATCAAAGAAAGTTTCCCACACAGGTCACAGGTCAAATTCAACAAACTTCTCGCAATGGCCATGTCATTTAGGTCAAGAGGAATGCCAATTATCATTAAAATATTGCAGAATTTGCAGTTTATAAAGCTTTCTTCATGTCAGATCTAGAAGTGTTGTTTTCAACACAGTTATAGAGACATACTCTAATGCTGCATTACTTCGAGCATCCAAACAATTGAAAGCCGAAGAGGGCACAGTTCAGCAAAATCTTCCGTATGCATCTTTCCTTCTCGTTGGGTTTGTTTGCCTAATGGCAAATACATGGAACATTCATAGAAGAAAACTGTTACCCTAAATAAGAGGGGTCATACATGATATGAGTTCAGCCTGAAAAGTGCTGACCACCACTGAGTGAGATCTCCATTGGGTGCTCTGATTGCTTCTCTCTACTGACATTATTAGGCAGTAAGTGACCCGAATTGCACTTCTCTCTCTCAGTGTTAGACACCACAGTAGGGACAAGGCTTACATTAGGCAAATACACAAAGCTGTCTGATTACCATGCCAAAGGGACATTTTGGATAAGCTTTGAACCTTGTAGCAGTGGTCAGAAGTGTGGCTTGCAAGAGCAGCTTTCAGTTTTCAGCCTGTCTTCCTTTATAGTGTTTTCAATTAAAAGTGCAGTGTAGCCTGTAAGAAGTGGTGAATGTGATCATAACCCACTGAAGCAAAAGACTTGGGAGCCATTGCCTTAGAAGAGTAAGATCCTATCAAATCATCTAAGCAGCCTTTAGTCACATAGAGTTTTGGCACCTGCTAGAACAACAAATAGAAAAGGCAATAAAGACCATCCCAACTAATACGGTAAAGAAGTCTACATGGCAAACCCTCTGCCATTTCTTCTATGTTTTGTTGTTTTCTCTCCAGGTGCAAATGATTTTCTTTGCCTACAAATTTAAAGAGAGAGCCTTTGAAACTGTGCATGATACAACAAAGTCTGTCAACAATCCGGCAAGGTCTGCAGCTCATAAAGGAGGCAGTGACAATCAGGGGAGAACTGCAGACAATTGTTCCACAGCCGCTGTTGCCGAATTGTAAGCCTGTGCTTGTGAACTAAAAAATCTATCTCAGATAATTGACATTTATTTGATTGAAACAGCAGGGTGCCCTCCATCAGAATGGGAGGAGACCATATGGAATAACAGTATGAGTGGAGATAATGTTTGTCTGCTGAGTGTGTCAATGTGTTTAGAGATTATTCATCGGGCTCTAGGGATTCCAGTACGGTAATGTTTCAGCTAAATTAGAATCAGATTAATTGCTCTAATCTAATAGAAAGACAATGTTTATCAAATTATTTCTCCTTCACCACATGATATTGCAGTGTCATTACTCTCTGAGTTAAAAAAAAAAAATAAAATCAAAAGGCTCTTGTATCACATCTGCTCAAGAACTCCATAACAGTGCGGATTTCTACACAGGAGACTTAATGCAGTTTATAACTCTGTGAAGGTACTAATGAATTAGAGTGAAAGCTTTGTAGAAGATAAATCCTCCTCATTATGGGTAGGGCTTAAATTATATTAATCAGAATTACTTTACTTTGTTTTGGGCTTGGGCTTTTTTTTCGAGGGAGCTCTTTATTTTTGCTTAAATGTTGATAATTTTCTGCTTGTTTTAAATATTATTTCAGTGGAATAAGGCTTTTTTTATAGTAAGAAGCACTAAAATTGAACAATTTAGTAGCTAATTAATGTTTTCTTCTTTTTCTTTCACCTTCTTTATATTTTTTACATCTGAAAACTGCAATTAAATTACCAAAAGCTGAATGAGCATACAAGATGGCTAAAACCCTTCAGCTATACTTCTCATTATTTAGTGCTTAGGGCCATTTTAGATCACCTGGCAAGTGCCTGAATAGACACAGAGCTCTTCAGTTCCTTTAAAATGTAGTGGAAATCTGCAGTTCTGGTGGCACTGCACTGTAAGTGTTGAGTACCTCAGAGAGTCAGACGCTCCTTTAATTGCTCAGTGGCTTGAATGGTGCAAGAACAGGCTCCAATTATGTCTTTTAAAAGCCAGTTCGGGTTCTTTTACCCTTACAATGTTTTCAGTATACACTATATGTGTTAAAGCACAACATTAAACATTAGCCCTTTTAAAAGAGTATCTAGTAAGCGCAGTTCTCAAAACAGGCAGAAGCATGATCTCCTCCCGAAAGAGCTAATAAACCAACCCCTCCAATCTGATTTTCCACTGTGTGACACTGATGTGATGCAACAGAAAAGCCCTGGAGTTTACAGGACTTTGTGTATCAAACTGGAACGACAGAAGACAGTCAGGCATTTTGTTTCTGCTCAATTTATAATGGTGATGCTGCATTTGCAAGGCATTCAGGCTGCATGCTTAAGAGAGCACTGAACAAATATTTTCTAGGCTTCTATAGTAACAAATAGTTGCTCCCACCTTAAAAGGGTCATATATTCTCCCAAGACATATTTCACTGAAATTCTATTTAAGAAAAGTGAATACCTTTGATAGTGAAGTGTCCATAATGCATATTAAAACACAGTTTACAAAAGTGGGCCAAACACAACCATAAGAGTGATTCCAGTGCTGAGCAGAAAACAGTGCTTACACATTCTGTCCCTGGTACAACACAGCACAAAGATGCCAAGTTTATAAGGCACAGATCTGTGGTGGCAGGGTGCTTGATGCACCAATTCACTGTTTCCATAACCCATTCCCCCATGCATATAACCCATATAACTGGGTTTTCTGGCACTTCTGGAGAAACAAACCCTCCCTCAAGCTTTTTTACTTGTGAGAAATTAAAAGTCCACGGCAACTCTCCCACCTAAGGCTTTGAGGTTTAAGCCTTACTTTATGAAACATAGATCAAAGTTAAAGTGACATACACAATTCAGATCAGGCTGCATAAACCAGACGACTCTGAAGCCATGATGACAAAACCCTAGCCACTTTCTCTTTCCCAAGTTTCATTACATAGCTGTTGTTAAACCCTTTTTGGCTACCCAGGGTTTTATATATCTGTTTGAAAATAACGGGAACATCTGCCCTCTTTCCTGGAGTTTTCACACTAGTTTTGATGTGAGTAAGGCTCCAGAAAGAGCTGTGGTCTATGCAGAAAGACACTTACTCTGTCATCACTCAGTGCTTGGATCTGACTTCATACCGTTTGTTCTGAGAGCTTCAGCAATAGCTTCCCTGTTGTTTTCCCTTCCTTAGGAGCTGTGAACCTCCAGCCCAGCCATTCCCTGCTGGGCTTCTGAAGTCTATACAGCACAAAGATCCACAGCCACATCATGCCAGGGATGGGAAGACACTTCTCACAGATATACATATAACTTAAGGATGATGTGACTATCAGGGGAATACTGTGACACACTAAATAACCCACAAAATGAAACACTATTCAGGAAAAATATACTGGTTTGGTACAGATCTATAAACTTTGAAATACAGGTGGCTAATCTAAATGATTAATTTAAATAAATGACTTATTCATGATCTTTAAACTATCCACTACCATTATTTCAAATGATTTAAAGTAGCTGTAGTCTCACACAGGAGAAATGGTAACATGCTGTTGGGGAACATTTGTTGGTAAAATATATAGTTTCATCTGTTTTAAGAAAAAAAAAGTTACACATATAGGACACTATGTGGCAATGAATTAGAAGATTTGCAAACGAGCAGCAGGGGATAGTGTTTCTGAAGGAAAGTCCTTTACTAGAGTCTGCAGGGTACTTCAAAATTGCTATTATTACTATCTATTAAAAATCACAGTGCTAAAAATGCATAGAATGCTCTACAAAAAGATTAATGTTATAGTTTATTCTTGCTCCAAAGAATTTGAAACACAGCTCTGCCTCCAGACACACTGTTGCCATACTCATGTAAGCCTGCAGAACCCAACAAAGTCGACAGAAGTTACCGCATGATAAAGAGCACAGCCTGGCACTGATTTTATATAGACAAAACAAGCAAAGAAATGAAAGAAAAGCAAAGCGCTCCAGCCTGAGAATTTTGACCCTGAATCCTCTTACCGTCTAGTTTAATTACACTGTATAAAATCCTGTTCTCATTGGGAGTCAATGGAAGATTTATCATCTATTTAAATATAAATTCAATTGACTTTGAGGAAGTTTCCCCTGTTTAGTTGTACATGATACTTCAAACCAGCATAATTTGGGCCCATACACAGGAGGCACTGCAAAACAGATCACCTCAACTGTTCCTCAGGCTATTTAACAAGGAAAGATATCTCCTTAAATGTGTGGCATTCACATGTATATATGTATATTTGTGTATACATACATATTTGAATAAATGTGAGTACATTGTGGAGAATTTTTGCTTTTTTGATTTTGGCAGTACAGTTTTCTGGCACTCAATGATTGTCCAAACTGGTACATGCTATGAAAGGACTTATATCTCTTTGGTTTATATATCAAGTTAATGTGAGAAGAGAAAGATTCACAATAATTAATTTTGATTACACTTTTGTTCAAGGTCATCATTCACACATGTATACAAAATTCATAAAGGTATGTGGTCTTCCCAATAGAAAGTCAGAGGCAGCTTTAGACCCAGAAAGGCCTGCCGTGAGAGAAGAATAAGGAGTATCACCCTACTTATTTTCCTGTAATACTTCTTCATTATTTTGGAGCTGTACCAGCAGAGCAGAAGCCTGTGCTGGCATGACGTGGTGAGTATCTTACAACTTCAGTACTCATGACATCTGCAGGGCCACCACAAACTGTGGCATCAATAAGAATGTCCATATTTTAGTTACATTTTTAACTACATTTAACTTCTCTGATCTCTAATGCAGACACGTAATGTACTAAGGGCATAGGTTATGTACATGTTATGTAGGCAGCAGCATAGCGTTGCAGCACAATGGCAACTTTCTACAGTTGAATAACTCAATTTTTACCTAATTATCACAAATTATAACATAATTTCTGAGCCAACAATATTGTTGTAAGTGATTTTCTGCTTGAGCTGTACAAACACTAGAAACAACCTGAAACTGGCAGGCTCCTGTGCGTAATTGAAACAAACCTAGTTTGTGGTAAACAAAATGCGCCAAGGTTTTTCACCTGGAGCAAATTATTACAGCTGTTAATAAAACCTATTTAAATAGCTTTCATAATACATGAGAAACTGCTCAAATAGCTCTGGATTTGGCTCTTTAGCTTTGTCTCACAGGAATAGCCTTATGATTGCGCTAGAAATAAAGTGCCCGTAGAATTCAGTATTGCAGTACTGGTGACTCCCATAAAGAGATAAACCTATTGCTGTTTTCCACAGCTTTGCCAGACACACATGTAGTTTGCATCTATGTCAAAAAAAATAAAAGAAAAAAGAGCCCCCAACACTTCTTCAATTGATTTGCCCTTTGTCACTGTCACAGATATGTTTTCCCTATTTTGACAGGTAGCTGTAATTCTGTTAGCAGCCCGTTGACTTCCCCATGAAATCGATCTGCGTTGGGCTAGCTGGGTCTTCTTAAGCTAGCTGATTTATTGCTTCTGCCTGCTAAAAAAAAGATAAAAAAAGACAAAAAAGAAGCTCCTCTGCCTCCACGGCACACAAAGTACCTAAACAATGTCTGAAAATGAATAATTTTAGCCTGGCTGCCGGTTCTCTCAGTGGCAGATGAGCTGTGACCTTTCACCGGCACTTTTGCTGAGATGCCTGCTGATGCTGTCATGTGTAAATGATTGTCAATTTCCCCTATTAATTTACCTGTCTGCCTCATATATAAACTAGATCTCATTCACCCTAAATGTCTGCAGCATCAATCTATCATATTTACCTAATTTTGTGATTTCAAACCGGGCTGTCCAACTGCCTGATACAAGAGAACCGCTTGAAACACGTTCAATGCCTATTTACTCATGAAGACAAAAAATGGGGGCACACGGGTGAATTTATCGTTGCTGGCATTCTAGTTTAGGTCAGAGAAACAGGTTATCATCATACTCATCTTATTCAGTGACATCTGAAGAACGATTCACCAGGGTCTAAAATTATGTTCTGGAATTTTAAATGATGTCCTGGTATCTCTCTTGGTGGCATTAAGTCTTTCTTCTTTCCTCTGGGTCAGAAAAATAAATTACTTTTCTACTGGCCAAAAAGCAACTTTAAGTTGTCACAGCTTGTTGTGTGGAGCTTTTCTATTATCTGTAAATATGAAATTTTGACTGTGAATACAAAGAGATAAAGAATATTTCTGTGTACTTGTTTATATTAACCAAAAGTCAGTTCCTTGACGTTTTTTCTAATAAGGTGTATGTCATGGTTTAAACCCAGCAGGCAACTAAGCCCTACACAGCCACTCACTCACTCCCCCTGCAGCGGGATGGAGGAGAGAATCAGAAGAGTACAAGTGAGAAAACTCACGGTTGAGGTAAAGATAGTTCAATAGGCAAAGCAAAAGCCATGCACACAAGCAAAGTAAAACAAGGAATTTGTTCACTACTTCCCATGGTCAGGAAGGCGTTCTGCCATCTCCAAGAAAGCAGGGCTCCATCATGCATAACACTTACTTGGGAAGACTAACACCATTACTCCCAGTGTACCCCTCTTCCTTCTTCTTCACCCAGCTTTATATACCGGATGGTATGGAATACCCCTTTGGTCAGTTGGGGTCAGCTGTCCTGACTGTCACCTCCCAGCTTCTTGCGCACTCTCAGCCTACTCACTGGTGGGGTGGGCTGAGAGGCAGAAACAGCCTTGACCACTGTGTAAGCACTGCTCAGCAACAAACAAAACATCCCTGTGTTATCAATACTATTTCCAGCACAAATCCAAAACATAGCCCCTTACTAGCTACTACAAATAAGATTAACTCTCCCCAGTCAAAACAGGTATACCGTGGAATCAAAGCAGAGATTTAAAGAGGAAGAACTATTGTTTGCAAAATTTAGTACCTCTCTCTTTTATATAATGACAGGGTCATTCATTTTTTTTGTTAAGCATATGCAATTGGTTAACCAATTCTAATCTATTCTTATCATGCACTAGAAAGGGCCACATGAGTAAGTACAGGGATGTTGTACTGTAGGTAACCATCAGGAAACAAGCGGACCTACCCAAAAAGTTGCAATAGTGAGTTATTTTCCTTCCAGACTCCTTTCCTTCCAACTCAATTCAAGATCCATTATGGATCTTAGAGCTTATGGACCTTAGAGCTTATGGACCTTAATGCTGACTCAAAAGGTCCAAAAAGAAAAACAAAAACAACCCAGCAGTTATGTGACTTTCAAAAAGGAGTAAGATGCATAGAAGAAAGTACACAAGTATGCACTGTAGAAAAAGGAAGAAAATCCAATAAGAACCACTTTTAAAATAGTACTGCTGGAGGTGGGTATTAAGGTTGATACACTATACTTAGTAAGAGAGAAAAAAGAAAACAAATCAAAGTAAGATTGAGACTGGTAGGAAAAGAAGGAGGCATCTTGCAATACCTACAACTGTAAAAGCATGTAGGAGGTCTAGGCTCTATTTTGCCCTTTCAAACCTTAAAGCTTAAAGAAAAATATGCCCGACTACAGCTTAAGTCAGCACCTTTTAGGAAGAGACTGGTGGCAAGAGTTTGAACAAACTGGCAGAAATTTCTGAGGTTAGATCCCAACGAAACACCTCAGACCAGAGTGCTACAGATACATACAAATAAAAGAAGGTATCAGTGAAAAAAAGCACAGCCTGGAAAAAGGCATTAGGCAAAAAGAAGAGGTTAATTCAGTGCAGCTTTCAGACAGGACCGCACCACCAGCCTCTGTTCCACAAACAGAGCTCCCTGCTGGCAAGAAACCCTCAAATACCTTGAACTGGATGGTAAAACAACCCGCTGCACAGAGATGATGATGGAATGTAGATCAGATGATCTCCCACTTTTCTGGCCTATCCACCTCCACCAAAAAATCTTGCTTAGGTTTTTTTCTGTTGGTGAGATGCAGGCTAAGATTCTGTCAAAAGACGGGGAGGTATTTCACACCAGAACTTGGAGTGGAGCTGGGGAAGGGTGAGGGAGAGTTTTCAAATCCCTACTTACTTTAAAAGCAAGCATTCATCTTCTCACTTGATTTTTCTGTTGTCAGATGTAACAGCAGTTTTGTTACACAATACAATGACTGCCAGAGAACAGCCAGGGGGATGCTCTGGATAAAATCAATTCCTCGTTACTAGGTGGGGAACTTTCCTTTTGAGCATCTATGAAATCCAACATTACTTGCAGAAATTGCCATTCTGATAAATAACGACCATACATGGGACTCTCCACAGAAAACAAGGGCTTGCCAGCCCTGGCAGTTGCCCAACTACAGCATTTGACACTGACTTCAGCTGAGTATAAGTATAGAATAGTGAATAATGGACATTGGCCTCTAACAACACAGAGACCTCGAGTTGAATTCAGTTATAAAAAAACAGGTTCTAGGGGAGATTTTGTTGCTTCTGGAAGGTCACAAAAAGTTCTTCTCCCTTCCCTCTCTTCCCCCAAAGGATGGAACTATAAAGCATAAAGCAAACCTTTTTGTTTTCTTGGAGATATATGTAAGGATGGACTGGAGGGACGTAGTGAAGAGAACATGAACATCAGTATAGCAGCAGGGCTGCTGGTCCTAGGGATGAAAGGAAACCACAATGCACTAACCTTACAGAATTTAAAAATACAGAAGTTCAAAATGAGTAAAAGGGCATGTGACAACATCAGCAAAGTCCACCGATACCTGAGGCATATCTTTGCAACATGAGGCATTCACCATTTATCCCTGAACCACAGGCTACCTCATATAAAGAGAAAGTTTAAAGAGCAAGTCCACCTAACTTAACTTGGGTATCTGACTTTCAACTACATTTTAGGCACCAAAAGTGGCATTCATCTCATATTTACATTTACACAGCATAAATGAGTACATCTGAGCTTATAGAGGGAGTCCAGAAATCAAGTTGTTTGGTCTGCATTTGTTCAGATGAAAAAACTCCATTGACATCCTTGGTTAGATGGCAATGACAACAGGAAACCAGACATATACTCAGTGGTGGACATCCCCACCTAAAATCAGGCAAAATTAATTTCTTAAAATGAAAGTGGCCAAGCTCTCTAAGTAGTGAAGACATGTACCCTTGAGGGATTTTAGACTTAATTTAAAAGTCCTGGAGAAAAAACTTGTTAGGGTTGGTAAGGAAACAATGCAGAAAGTAATTAATTGGGAGCTATAATCACAGTGTGCTTGATTTGTTTTGCAACACAGAACAAATCCTCAAGTACTGCAGTAAACCTCATCCAGCTTTTGAAGGGAATACAGTCTGTTTGTCTTCATTGAACCGAATCCTCAACATGCAACAGCTAATTAAAGACTCCAAAAGTCTGTAAATACTTTGACAAATATTGATATATCTGCCTGAGATCCTCACTTGGCAAGTTGGCCAAGTCTTGTCTCATTTACTTCAGTGATGCTGAAAATGACTGTGGTGATTTCATCATCTTCAGCTCCTAATAAAACAGCTTGCCCAAGTGAAAAGATGTGTAAAGAGGATCTTTCTGATATAGAAACCAAAGAAATTACTTCTGATAAAAGAAGAAAAATGGAATCTCTCACTGTTCATGTTGACAGCTGAGAAGAATATTTGCCGAAGTCCTTTTCATTAAAATGAACAATAAAACAAGGGATCAAATTCAGAGCTGACTTACAGCAGAGAGAAACATTATGAAGAATATGACTGCTAGAGTCAAGCTATTTACACCATTTAGACTGGTCTGACTTAAAATACTTAAAACATGGATGCCTAGGGTCTGATCCCCCACACTACCATGTAAGACTTACATGCTGAGGACTATTTTTTCTGTCCATTTTCCTAATTCACAGTGCCACTGGCAGCAAAGATCTGGATAGCAACAATTTTTCAAATTACAACTAAAGTCTAACTGTGGCATCAGTTTTTATTATTTTCCTATCTGCCTGATGCTAAACCTACCCAAAGGTTTTAAACTTAATACAAGTCAGCAAGCAAAGGTACATAATTAAGATGCATACAAAATACCCCGTGCAGCAAGTAAATATTTTCTTTTTAATTATATTATTACCTGGGTTTATGTTGCTAAATTGCTACACAATTTTATATATAATTGATTTTTCCAAGAAAAATATTACCAAAATGATTCAGTAGTTCAAAACAGCATGAACTTAATAATATACAAACAATTTTTATCTCACAACCTATAGTGCTGCATGGGATTTGTATGCTGAAAAGTAATATTCCTTCATATTAACAGCAATTTTGAATGTAACATAACAACTCAATGACTTTTTTTCTCTGTATTTCTTAAGAAGAATACTAACAGTTCCTCCTGTGAGGATATATTTTGTAGGTGCTTTTGCAGATTATGAAAATAGTTCTGAGGAAATATTTGGATAAAGGAAGACAAAGCTCCAGGTAGCAATAGGTTTCATACTGAGTTGATAAATGCAATTAGGTATCAGAAGGATGAACAATTACTTCAGGGGAGTTTTGGTACCAGAATGCAATATCAGATGATTAGAAAACTGGAAAAATATCATCTTTTTCCTATTGCAGAAGCACCCAGCAGCCTCAGCACAAGTGAAAAAAAAAAAAACACTGTGCTAGGGCAATGGATATTGCAAGCCCTGAAGTCTTCACAGGCTCAGTAATCAAATAGGAGAAAGGAATACTTGCCTGTTCTTGAGAAACTATAAAGTTACGTTTCCCAAGAACAACGCAAGGAGTACTGTGAAGAGATAAAATGAAGGAGATCTGAGAGAGATCCTTCTTGGCCCAGAGGAATTGAGAAGAGTGGAAAACATTCCCCCATGTGCAGGAGGACAGCAGAGCAACCCAGAACCTACCACTACAGTCCTGATGAGGAGGTAGACGCATTTCACAGCCACTTCTAATGAAGGAACTACAGATTTACCAATGTTAGTATCTCAACAAATCAGTTATAGCAATATCACAGGATTTGTGTTACTAATTGCTAGAATTTCTCATGTAATTGATTCTAGGAGAACAATACTGCTGGCAACATTCCACCGCAGCTGTAAGATGCTGAGCATGTCAGTGCACTACCAACTGCATTGAGGTCCTGATACCTACATGAGATGCACAGCCTCTCCCGGAATACAAGGCATGGTATAGGACTTTGCAGTTCTTCAGAGCTGAAGCCTTTATTGAAAAAGAATTAAACTGAACTTGGTAACTTAACCTCTAATTTGGTCTCTTAGAACTTGCAGGAAAAAGCAATGGGATAATAAAATGTGTTGATCAGCTGAGCAATTCTAAATTGGTTTTTCTTTCCATTATGTGGCTAATAACCTCTTCTGAATGTGCTTGAGTGTTGTATCTGTTTCCATTAGAGTCAATTTGAGGTATGAGATTGGTATTATTTATTGAATGCTACATCCAGCTGCAAAGTTAAAAGTATGACAAGCTTCTATGAATTTAATTACACTACTGTGAGATACAGACTTGTATAGATGGCCTATATTAAGTTTAGCAAATATAACTGGTGTGGTGAATGGTTAAATGGCGGTTACCAGCTCCATGAAGCTGTAATTTCCAAAGCTTCATGGACTGTTGTTTTGACCCAAGTTGACCAGACTTTTGGAACTTGCTTATTTTGTGCAGGTAAGCACTCAAAATCATGTTAACTCTATTTAAATATGTAAGGACAACCTAAGCTTTAATATGTTCAAACTTGAAAGCAAGTTAGGATTCAGTGTCCCTGGGCAATGTGGCTATGCACTGCTGTTTCTTTAATACATTTGAAGCTGCAGATATTTTTCACTACTAAATATACTTAGGATGCTGGGGAGGGACTCTTCATTAGGGACTGTAGTGATAGGACAAGGGGTAATGGGTTCAAACTTAAACAG
>JANRGW010051139.1:0-12864 GCA_024733675.1 Psilopsiagon aymara | reverse complement strand
GGGAGGAGCGGGGGTGAGCCCGAGGGGGGAGTGTGGAGTCGTGGGATGGTTCGGGTTGGAGGGACCTTAAAGCCCATTCAGCCCATGCCATGGGACCCCTTCCACTGGAGCAGAGTGCTCCAAGCTCCATCCAACCCGGCCTCGGGCGCTGCCAGGGATGGGGCAGCCGCAGCTTCCCTGGGCACCCTGTGCCAGCGCCTCAGCACCCTCACAGCGAAGAGCTTCTCCTTTATCTCTAACCTAAATCTCCCCTGTTTCAGTTTTAACCCATTACTCCTGGTGCTGTCGCTACAGAGAGACACTCTCATGCGATGCTGTAGCAATGGTATGCAAGTGGAGGTCTGTGCTCAGCGGTTCAGGCTGAGCCAGCTCCCGTTAACACACCATCGCTCCCCAGCGCGGAGCGTGCCCTCTCGCTACTGCTGGACCAGGTCAGTGCGCTCAGTGGGTGGCTGAACAGGGGTGAGAAGGTGCAACGAAAGGCTGTTGGGTCAAGATAAGGACAAGGAGAACGCTCAGCAGTTACTGGCATGGGCAATAGCCTCAGCTTTGGGAAGGGAGCTTAATTTGTTACCAATCAAACCAGAGAACAGTAATGAGAAATAAAAACTAAATCCTAAAAGACCTTTCCCCCATCCTTCCCTTCTTCCCAGGCTCAGCTTCACTCCTGATTTTCTCTACCTCCTCCTCCAGAGCAGCACAGGGGGATGAGGGCTGCAGACAGCGCATCAAACTCTGTCTCTGCTGCTTCTTCCTCCTCAAGGGCAGCACTCTTCACACTCTTCCCCTATTACAACAGTGGGTCCCTTCCACAGGAGACAGTTTTCCATGGACTGCTCCAACACGAGTCCATCTCGCAGGATACATTTCTTCACCACTATGGGCTCACAAGTCCTGCCAGCAAACCTGCTCCAGTGTGGGCTTCCCACGGCATCACAGCCTCCTTTGGACATCCACCTCCATTCCCGTGGACACTCCTCCATGACCTGCAGGTGGGTATTTGCTTCGCTATGGACCTCCATGGCCTGCCTCACCATGGTCTGCACCACAGGCTGCAGGGGAATCTCTGCTGTAGTGCTTGGAGCATCTCCTTCTCTCCTTCTGCTCTGACCTCGATGCCTGCAGAGTCGTTTCTCTCACATATTCTCACTTTCCTCTCCCATTGCAATTGCTTTGTGCAGCTTCACCCCCACTTCTTAACTGTGTTATCCTAGAGGTGCTACTGCCACTCAAACCCAATACAGTGAGGAAATCTGGGATGCAAAGAAGTGATAATGCACAGGAAAGCGAAAGGATGGGAGAAACCTGGCCGAGAGGAGAAAGGCTTGTTAGTGATGGGCAGCAGAAGGACTGGATCAGGATTTTTAAAGTTCCCATTCATGGAAAGCACTGGGCTTCCCACAACCTGGTGTGAATGAGACAACTCAGTCTCCTTGTTACTGAGTTTGAACATTGGATACTGCAGCTCTGACTTTTAGCTCTTCCTTCCAGGAGGCTGAGGGAGCAGAGCAGCTCTCCCAGCAGATGAGAGCAGTCGTGTCCTCACTGATTTACACCCTCTCTGCAAAGCAGTGGGAACACACCATTCCCTGCCCACCCATTTTACCCCCTGCATCACCAGCTCTGCATGGAGGAGCCTCATTGCCCAGGGCACACTCATCCCAAAAGTTTTTTCCTCACTCGCCCTGCTCTACTACTAAAGAGGGGCAAAAAGGCTCAGCTCCAGGTGATTCCTGGGGCATTTGGAAATGACTGATCCACTCCACAGCCTGTTGCTGAAATCAAGAGAAGCTACAGTTCTAGGAAGTTCAACCAGTGCATTACCTACAGGCAGAGACAACTGCCCCTTGCAGCACTGGGAGGTTCCCACCTCCCCAGTGCGTGCTCCAGGACATGTCTGCCTGCTGGGAACTAACCAGGCAAAACTGCTCTTATCCCAGTCCCACAGTGGATCCCACAGCCACCTCTGGATTCACTGCAATTGGCAAGGCAGTGCCTCCAATGGGCCAAAAACTGGTCCCATGCAAGCCACACATGGAATATGTTTCACTGGTCCTTCCCCATGTTTCCCATTGCGTCCTACATAGCCATTGCCTTGGGCTTTCCTCCAGGTATCTCCTCCAAGCCTCCACACACAGGGGCAGCTCCCACCCTGATGTCAGCTACTCCATCCTCTGCCTCACTGCCAACGGCAGGCAAGTTAGAAGTGGAGGTCCTTGTATCCATTGCAAAGTGCCACTGTAGATACTACATGAGGAGCAATTCCCTGTCCCAGCCAACCCCATGCTCTGAAAGAAGCGTTTGATATGTTGTGGCTGTGACCTTTGTTATCTCTCTAGAAAACTTTTGGGAGGAGGGGAAAGGTCTTCAGCTCTGCAAGACAGCACCAGAAGTAATTAATCTTTGTAATTATTAACTCCCAAGGCCTGGCTGGCAGGGACTGAGGGTCCTCAGGTTGGAAAGGTAGAACTGCTTCCAGGATCCAACAAAGGCAGGAAGAACCAGAAGTGATAGTGCAGACAGGAAGCATGAAGAGGGGATGAGCTAGAGATGCCGAATCCCAGGCACTGGCAAAAATAACTTGTCACAAGGTGAAAGCAGATCTGCTCCCCCTCACTCCCAGCCTCAAAGGACAGGCAAAGCTCCTGCGGAAGCCTTGACTCCATAAGAGTTCTCTGTAGCCAGATGAAAGGGCTGATCCAACAGAGCAGAACTGGGCAGATATCACTCCCAAGCTGAGGGTTATCATGCAAGCTGCCTTGAGGCAAGAAAAGCTGCTGCCTTCTCCATGTCCTCTGCACAAGGCTGGCTGTGTTGAGAAGCATCCCAGCAGCTGGTGAGACACAGACCCATCTCTCACCTCTGCTTCCAGGAGACAACAAACCACCACATAACCTTCAAGTCTCAGTGCAGTTGGAAGCTGTGAACCAGCACCCTTGTCTCACACCATGGATGTGCCCACATCATTTTCCAGTTACGTTTCATGGAAGCTGAACAAATCACTATGTGTAATGAAGTGTTGTGAAATCCACTTTGCCTCCTGCAAGTCTGCCAGCACGGCACATACCTGTTTGTGAAAGCCCTGACATGGTACCTCCCCACTTCCACAGGCATTTTTAGCCATCCTTTTCCCCCACATACCTTCCCCATTTCCACTGCATTAGCTCCATCACTTGTACCCAGTCACCTCTCACTCCTCTCACATCCCTCCTGCAGGTCCATCTTGACAAGCTACTGACCTCTGTGACTCTTCATCTTTCATTCCTCATCCTCCCATTTCCTCCAGCCAAAGCATCATCTTGTTAATGCTTTCTGTATCTTCTTGAGAGTCATGTCTGGTCCAGTCCCTTGCTCTCCACAGCTTTCCCATGAAGGGAAGTATCCCCCCAAGTGCTTCCTCTGGGTTTCTCAGATGCAGAGATAGGCTTGTGGCACTCCACTGAGTGCTCAGACCCCACTCTGCATCTCCTCCAGCACCGTGAGCAGTGATAGACTCCTGTCACTGCTGGAGTCCCCCCACATCATTCCTGTCAGCACAGGCAATGTGGAGGCAGACACATGCCCTGAGCAACCAGGGAACCCTCAAAGCAAAGCAGAGGGCTTTTGGCGGGCTCTATTGCTGCTGTCTTAATTGTCTCCTGTGGACAGCAACCTCTCTGCCTCCACATCATCCTGATCCTTCATACTCCCTCCCAGAGTGCCCACATCTTCCTCTGAATGAGTCATAAATGAAAAGCAGAACTTAAAGTCCTGAGGTCGGTTCAAACAAGGTGAGAGACCACCCTGAGGAGCAGAAGCAGCTCTTGGCTAGGACACCCTGCCCAGCACAGATGCTTCCCAGTCATGGGAGAGTGTTCAGGCTTCCCCAGGGCTGTCTTGTCTGCTCATGGATTCAGATTCTACTACATTAAACCAACAAAAAAAGGGAGGAAAAAAGTTAAAAAACAGACCCAGAGTGGGAAGAAAGAGAAACAAGGATTATCTCAGACTTGGAAAGCAGGGCTACACCCCTGACCCAGCAAACCCAGTCCGGATGTTATTGCCATGAAAATGGGAATGAAAACAAATGGCCTAAAGCTCCAGGCTCTATCCACCCACTCTCTCCCCTCCCTCTTGCCTGCCTCAGCTGTAAGCGTGTTTGCTCCACTGCCTGGAAGGGCTTCAACAAAGATCCTCTGGGATCTCTGGGTCTAAGATCTCCGATTTCATGGATCTGCCTCGATCCTCCAGCAAAGTGCAACCCCTGTTCCAGGAAACAGGGTGAAAAGAAAAGACTGGGAAAGCACAATGCTCAGCTCGTAACAAAGCTGGAGGAGCAGGGCAGAGGGATCCTGTACTCAGACGCACGCTGCTAAGAGCAGTTGCATCAGACGCTGCTAAGGGCATCCACATCATGGCCCCGAGTAGATCCACTGCTGTTCCTGCTGGTTCTCAGCTGCACACAGCTAACAAAGAGCAACCTCATGCTCAGCAGTGTCCTTTGAAGGGAGGGTTCAGCTTGAACCCAGGGGAAAAACACCAGATGGAAAAGGAAGAAGAGCAGCTGGGAAGCTCAGAGCAAAAGGAGGACTGCCCCTCAGCTCTTTAGGAGGGTATTCCCTTCTGCTGGCTGATTTATCCAGCCAGGAACTTCTAGGTCCTGCATCTTTCCCACAGCATCAGCAAAGAGGTAGCAGGTAGATCCAAAGTGACACCCAGGACCAACATATATGGAAGCTAATCCCCACCATGGTGACTAAGGCAAGAAAAGGGGGACCTTGCTAAGGATTCCTTCCTTCTTTTCATGTCTTGCAAACTGAACTATGAAACATCAGAGGTAAAGGCAGAGATTTATCACCCTCCAGGCCCCTGATTGGTCCCTGACTTGGATTTGCAGGGAGATACAGAGTTTGGCACTGAAACTTCAGAGCACTAGAGGGATGTCATGCTCATATACGGATCTCTCCTGGGCAAAGATGTATCTAGATGTGTCAGGGAGTGATGGCAAACAAAAGGCTACAAGGTACAGTCTGTCTGTGTACTGAGTGGTTTGTCCAAGATTCCCAGGCATCCCACAGCTTGGTCCATGCCATCCCTCATGGCTGCTTATACATGAATATGCCAACTCCACATCACAGGAGTAGGGAGCCCAGTGCTACCAGATGTCTGTAGATTGGCCACAGAGCTGGAATATTACCCCAAAGACGCTTGTAGAAAGCAGTGAGGCTGGTAGGGATGTGGCTTCTTCCACTAGAGCAGCAAGATATCCTCTCCTTATATCACAACAGCACATAGTCCTTGAAGAACGAAATGACTACACTGCATCCTCTTCAAACATTCATGGCCAGCTCAAAGCTCAGTAAATCCCGTCTGTGCCAAACAGCCCCCCTCAGATACTTCCCACTTTCCTTTTTAATTTCACCAGATTCCAGGATGGAATGTTAGTTTGAGACACCCCTGATGCCAGCATCCCTGCTCATCTGGAAAGCAGAGAAAATGGGAATGATTCCAGGGCTGTGAAGCTGAGGAGGGATGTCAGCACCTCCTTGCTTCCTCCTCTGCTTCTGCACAAGGTGGACTTTCAGATCAGCATCTTCCTGGAGGACTGAGGCCCCAGAGGACATGAAAAGAGATACAAGCCCCTCAGTTGTTCACTTCCGTACTGAATTCCACAAATACTTCATGTTGTCCTCAGGGCAGCTCTGAACCACACGAACTGCCAGCTGAGCTGCTCTCAGAGGAGGGCAGCAGAGTCCCCCAGTTGCCAGCGCATCCTGCCATAAAGAGCAAGACATGAGGTTTTGTTGGTTCATGTTGGAGTCCTCAGGAACCCCCAAACTGTTCCCAAAAGCTCCAGCAAAAGTCTCACCTGAACCATTTTAGCCCCCCTGCCATGTGTAGAGATGAGGGCTCAGGCACTGAGCTCTGTCTGAGGTGATGATGCTTCTCGTACCAGGTCTGGTTCTCATGCTGTATAACCATCATGCTGCCTTTTCTGCTTTCCCATCCTACCCACCCAGAGCAGGTCATCCGTGGCAGGGGGACTCCAGGGCTAGGGAGCTGCAGCACTCCCAGGGATGAACAGATTTCCTGCAGGGAGGATCTTGGTAAGGCCAAGTGCTCCAGGGCCATCCTTCCCCCTTGCAGTCATACCCGTTCTCCTAATGCACAGTGTGGCAACCTCCCAGTTGCACAACCAGATGTGATAGCGTACTCACACCAGATGTGTGCCCATGTCCTTCTGCATATCATGGGATCCAATACAGAGCAGCTCCTACCCAGAGACTAGCAGAATTCAGATCTCCATATGTCTTTTTGTCTGAAGGGAATCGGGACTAGAGGAAGCCCAGCATACCACAGCTTACACCAGAATTAAAACTGGAGGTCACTAGTGTGGCCTCCTCTTGCTCTAAAACTGAGTCCCACGTTTTAAACAATGATCTCCTAACCACTGACAGCAATTCCCAGGACAGCACCAGAAAGCCCACATTAGATAGATGGCAGCCAGTGAAACAAAACCCTCCCCTTGTCTACACTCAACCACACAGAGAGGATATACAGTTTGGATATACTGATGCCCCTGTTGCTGATGCTAAGCAAGCGTCAAAGATAGCACAAGGGAAAGCTGGCTGTTACAAGACCTAGCTCTTCATCTAATTTCACTGGAGTCTTTGCTGCTTGCTTGCTGGAAAGAGACGTGATAAAAGCCCACAGAGCCTCTCAAAGGAGCCTGAGTCTTACCTGCATGGATCAAACCTGTGCTCCCTCTCCACAGTGTCCCACAGCTGGCTAAGGGATGAGGGTCAGGACCACACTTATGAAGTTGGGTCTGGGTGGTGAGACAGGACCATGGCTTACATTAAGCTAACAGGTTTAGATGGGCTCTTAGGCAGAAGCTCTTCCCTGTGAGGGTGCTGAGGTGCTGGCACAGGATGCCCAGAGAAGCTGTGGCTGTCCCATCCCTGGCAGTGTTCAAGACCAGTTTGGAGGGGGCTTGGAGCACACTGCTCCAGTGGAAGGTGTCCCTGCCCGTGGCAGGGGTTGGAGCTGAATGAGCTTTAAGGTCTCTTTCAACACAAACCATTCCATGATTCAGGCTCAGAGCAGCAACTTGAAAGCAGAAAAGGGACTGAGACCTGATAGAGACGTAGGCAAGGATTTCCCTGGCTTGGTGGATGCTTAAGGACAAAGGCGAGGAGCAGTGATTGCCAGGATGGCACACAGGAAAGAGCAGTGACATCTCCCCAGGACTGCTGGAGAAGCAAGTGGAAAACAAAGTGAACACATGGGAAGAGTCTCAGGGAGCCAGTGGCAGGGTGGAAGTGCCCAGCATCCAAACCACAGCTGGAAGAGATGGCAAACTCCCCCAGGGACAGCAAGGAGCTACAGAGGAACATCCATTGGCAGCCAGGCAGAGCACGGACCAGGAGTTTCACCATCTAAGGAGCTAGGAGATTCCCTAAGGAAGAGAGAGCTGTGCAGCCCCCAAGGGCCACATGTTCTATGGCCTTTGTGGAAAATTCCACCCCTGCTTAATCTCCTGGGGCTCCTGTGAGGTTGTGGCATGGAGAAAGGGAGCAAACAGGAAAGAATTAGAGGGAAAATGCCTCTCTTTTGGCAGCCCTCATGGCTGTGCCAGGAGTTAGCAGCAGCGGCTCAGAGCAGCCAGCCCTGCCTCCCCCTGCGCCTGCCGCCTCTATAAACACTCAGAGCTTACTCAGAAGATTAGAAAGGAACAGGGCAAAAGACAACAGAGTCTCTTTTGTAATGAGGAAGGATTACAGCATCAAGTGACCGGCTGCAGCTCCCAAGTGGGTTTCAGGCTCCTTAACGCACTGTGTCTGTCAGGTTCAATCCCCCCCATGAGCCAAGGGGGCACGAGGAGGTGGGACGTGGCATGGGCCACAAAGGACCCAGTGAGGACACGTGTGGGACCAAACCTCCACAGCCCCTGGTGCAGCTCAGGAGCCCATGACTGTGAGTATCTTGTCCTTCCGAGAGCAGGTAGATTCCTTCAAGATCTATCTCTCTGCCTATCCATGACCTCCTTGCACTCCATCTGCTTGTTCCCCATCTCTGCTCATGTCTATTTGCTGTCTTATGTGGTGGGTAACGCACCTGATACAGGCTTGTTGTTGAAGGATTCCCATAGTCTAATTAGTGTCAGTCCACCTTCAGATGCAATGGTTAGTCCAGACAGAGCAGGCAGTGGCACGCAGCAGCTCCCTGTGGCGCTGGTACCACACAGCAGATGGCTCTTGATGGCTCTTCCTCCCCATAGCTTGCTGGCATGGCAGTGCTGGTGCTGCAGGGAGTCACATCCCACCACGTACCTCAACCCCAAATGGTGCTTTTGAGTGTGCCAGCGGCATTCCAGGGCAGTCACACAGAGGAAGGGAAGGAAGTGCCTTAACCATTCGGAGCAGGGGGAAAAAACACTGGGAAAAGCCTGATATCCCGCACTGGGAAAAGCCCCATATCCCACACTGGAGCAGAACAGCAGAGAGGTGAGTGACATCCATTATTTGCATGGACAGGAGCTGAAGTTTTCCATGTTTGGTAAAAAGTGAATCTGTTTTTGACTTACGCAACGAAGAGTCTCCCTGAGCAATTCCAAGACCCAAAGTGTTGAGGGGAGAGGCAGCTTTCTTTAAGCATATACGTATGTGCAATCTCTAGGTCTAAGTCCCAAGCACTGGCCAGAAATATGTATGGAAACAGGGCAGGGCAGGTACCAGCTCTACTCTTCCAATATGACCATGAGAGGGGACTTGGGGGGAGTTAGGACAGGGATTCCCAAAGGAGGAGCAGCACTGAAAAGCCAAAGCCAGGACAAAGATGCTATTTGGTATAGACTTTGCTGGTTTATTTCACAGCACCAGCTCACTGAGATCTGAGTTTTCCTCCTGCTAAGTGTAGGTCTTTCACTAAGATGCTCAAACAAGGAGCATGGACACAAACTTACCTGCCTTCAACTGCTCCTGAAGAGCAGTAAGGTCTTGTTTGTCCCCTGAAGCACTTCTTTGTCTCCTCCATTCAGGCCCCATAACTATTAACATTACTGCCTCTGTTAAATAGCAATGTCTGTGTAACATCCTGGTAACCTATTAAGGTGTAGAAATACCAATAGGCTCACACTGGATAATTATTTCCAAACCAAGGGATCATTCACCTCCCTGTCTGGCATGGATTATATTGGTGATTTATATTAACAGTTCTGATTATTAATTGCTGATAAAGAATTATTTGGTTACTCTCCTCATGTAAAGGTTGGACCTGATCTTAAAGCTCTTTTCCAGTCGATTCTAGGATTCTATTCTATTTATCTAGAGGTTAAACTAGAAGTGAAATAGGGATGCTGCAATGGGGATTGGGAAGCATTTCACAAGCCTGAATGCCTTTTTGCATCCACTGTGATTTATTGTGCAAAGGATGGCTGAAGGAAAGGGGGGGTGGAGTTCCTGGAATCTGTGGCCAAACTCCATCCCTCAGCTCTCTAATAGGGAGGGCTGTTCTGCCTACGGGAATGGAACCAGCACAGTCCACATATGGCCCTCAGCCCATATTAAACAGCTATACTTGTTGGGCAAGAGCTACAAAACCTCTCGAATCCCCAGGGGTACCTTCATCTGGAGCAGTACCAAGAAATCTCTCCTTTATGGGTTTTTTGCTTTCATTGGGTGTTTTTCTGGGGGTAATTTTCTCCCCAACAAGTACAGTTACAGAAACAACATATTTGAAGCAAATACTATAAGAAAAATAAAGAAATGGGGTAAGTTTGTGATGCTGAGAATTAATCTTAAACAACTGTGGGAGTGGGATCTGTGGGAGGGAGTTACATGTGGGCTTTGTCCCCTCCAGGCTCCCACCTCCATTTGAATGCTGACCATCAAACACTAGAAACCAAGGGCTCCATGACAAAGTGTATTCCCCATCACTGTACCCAGCTCACATGCAGCTCAAAGACGGGGAAAATTATGGCAAGCTCATCAAATTCATTACAGACCATAAATTTCCTCCTGGTTCTCTATGTCACTGACTTCGTCTTACCTGCCTTTTGATCCTAACTTGTTTCTTCTTCCTTCCTTCCGTCTGGCTTGCTTACCAGTGTCCCTGTCTTCTTCTATGCAAACTTGCTGGCAGCTTCATCTGCTCACTCTGTGTCCACTAGGATCTGTGATGACAGTGACATACACCAACCGTGTGGCTGACGCCCGCCTAGGCACCTTCTCACAGCTCCTGCTCCAATGGAAAGGAAGTATCTACAAACTGCTCTACTCAGAGTTCCTTATCTTCATCTCTCTCTACTTCACCATCAGTCTTGTCTACAGGTAAGCATCCTTGTATATTAACACTAATACAATCCCTCACTCTGAGCTTGCCCTGGAGCAGGACAGTTGGGCAGTGCAGGGTTGGGACAGTGATCTCGGTGAATAGGAGCTGACCAGCCACTCACCAACCTCTGTGCACAGGAGGAAAGGTCCTTCCTCATGGTTCCAGTGCTGCTTAGCAGCTGATAAATCTCCTTTTACTGTCCTGGGAAGTAACAGAGTTTCTCTTCTCTGGGATTAAGAGGTGCATTTGATGGTTATCTATAGAAGGAGGATGTAGATCAGTGGAGACCACGATTGAACTGGTCCTGGAGATGGCCCATAGCCAGGAGCTTTAGGCAAGAGTTTCCTTTGTTACACAACAGGCAATCCTTGGGTACATTTGTGAGAGCTGACATCAGCCCTGGGACCACAGATCTGTAATGAGGCAACTGTGGCTGCTCTGATTTTCATAGAACCATAGAATAGTTCCGGTTGGAAGGGCCCTTAAAGCTTCTTCAGTCCCAACCCCTGCCATGGGCAGGGACACCTTCCACTGGAGCAGATTGCTCCAAGCCCCTGTGTCCAACCTGGCCTTGAGCACTGCAGGGATGGGGCAGCCACAGCTTCTCTGGGCACCCTGTGCCAGCGCCTCAGCACCCTCCCAGGGAAGAACTTCTTCCTAAGAGCTCATCTCAATCTCCCCTCTGGCAGTTAAAGCCATTCCCCTTGGGCTGCCCCTACAGGCCCTTGTAAAAGAAAATCTGGTGAGGAAAGAGGGAGCTCTGTGCTGATCATGGATGAAGCACAGAAGCAGGGAAGTGGCTCTAAGAAAGAGGCAGGATCTCACATAAGAGCAGAGCTTGGGCTCACATTTTGTGGGGCATTAAGCGAGCTGCAGTGCACATCCAAGCTCTGTGTCATACCCTTGCTACCACACAGCACTGAGTATGAAAACAGTGGTGGTCCCCGACATCAGCCTGCGTCACTTACTCTCTGTCAGTGGCCATTTTGGCTCTTCTGGACTGGTCAGCAGGGTATTTTGGGAAGTGGGCTCATGAGCGGCGTTCACTCACAGCATCCTCATGGCACGGCACTACACATTCTCGGCTTCCCTTGGCAGATTCCTATACCTCAGCAGGCCCAACAAGGCACAGACTCTTCTTTGAGGCTGATGCTTATGTTTCTCCCTTTTAGGCTGATCCTGAATGAGAGCCAAAGGCTGATGTTTGAGAAGCTGGCACTCTACTGCAACAGCTATGCTGAGCTAATCCCTGTGTCCTTTGTGCTGGGTAAGGAGCTCTGTCTGGGAACATACAGAGAGGGGAAAGAGGCCGCATTTCTTCTCCCTGGTTTGCTATAGCTCTGCAGACAGGCAAGATTCACTCAGCAGATCCCTCCCTCTGCCTTTGCAAACCTCCTCAAGCATCATTTCAAGTCTCAGCTATGTGGTATGCTCCCAGTACACAGCTTGCACTGGCCAGATGTGCTGGCATGCTCCTTGCTTTGCCAGGAGGGAGGCACCAAGTAGCATAAATTAACCATGAAATCCAGACTCTAGCTTCAGCATGGAGATCTGAATTGCACAGAATCATAGAATGGTTTGGGTTAGAAAGGACTTTAAAGCTCATCCAGTTCCAACCCCCTGCCACGGGCAGGGACACTTTCTACTAGAGCAGGTTGCTCCAAGCACCATCCAACCTGGCCTTGAACACAGACAGGGATGGAACAGCCACGGCTTCTCTGGGTAACCTGTGCCAGTATCCCACCCCCCTCATGCCTGCATCCATCTCAGTGTGAGCAGAACCAGATGTCCTATACACAAGCATTGACATCTCCTATCCCTTCAGGTTTCTACGTGGCTCTGGTGGTGTCCCGCTGGTGGGCTCAGTACGAGAGCATCCCATGGCCTGACCGGATCATGAACTTGGTTTCCTGCAATGTGGATGGGGAGGATGAGTACGGGCGGCTCCTGCGTCGCACCCTCATGCGCTACAGCAACCTGTGCAGTGTCCTGATCCTGCGCTCAGTCAGCACTGCTGTCTACAAGCGCTTCCCCAGCATGGAGCACGTTGTGAGGGCAGGTCAGTGCTGGTCCCACCTTCTGCACCACACAGCATTACCTTGGGGCTGGTTTTGGGGCAAAGAGCCTTGGAAAGGCCTTCCTGACCTCCAGACTGGAGGTGGGATAGTGCTGCAATGTGCTCAGCTGATGTCTGCAGTGATGCTCACACTGCTCTACTGAAAACATCAATGGTTGATGTTTCTCTATTTCAGGGCATGTTCCTAAGAGTGGCTGGAATGTTTGTTTGAAAGGTGAAGGGTCTTTACCCAAGTTTTTATATGTAAGGAGAGTGCCAGGATCCTGTTTGTCAATGCAGATATGATGCAGGTCACAGGGTAGCCCTGCCTGGTCGAATGAGGCTGTCACGGTTTAGGCTGTAAATCAGCCAAGCAGTTTGCTACATGGAGAATCAAAAGAATGCAACTCCCACAGCTTGAGATAAGAACAGTTTAGTAACTAAGGTATAACACAAACCACTACTGCTACCACCAATAATAATAATGACAAGAG
>JANRGW010051136.1:0-10816 GCA_024733675.1 Psilopsiagon aymara | reverse complement strand
GTCCCGCAGCTCAGCCCCCGCTGCAGGAGGACCTCCACCGGGGCGCACCGAGTGCAGCCCCGCCCATCGCGCACCCTTCCCTCAGCAGAGCAGTGCGGGCGCTCTCTGCACCCCGAGCTCGGAGCTGAAGCCTCTTGCTCTCATAAGCTCTGTCTGCGTGCCTACGCTGCCACCTCCGAGGCAGCCAGAGCAGAGCTCCCAGACCGAGCCCGGGTCGCACGGCGAGTGCTCACCATCCCGCTCGCCTGCCCGCGCCGACTGCCTCAAACCCGCCTCTGTTGCCGCTCTCCTGTTCGCTCTCGCTCCCTGGGGCAGTTTTTACCCGGTCAGCGCTGGTGCCACCTCCCCTGGCACCGCCCCCTCCGTGTCAGCTCCTCGCATCCGCTGAGCTGCCGGCTCCTAAGCCTGTCCTGTGGAGGACTTGCTGTTCCCTCGGTGCCTGCTGCTGCTCCGAGTTGAAGCTCCTGGGCGCCGAGCCTCTTCCTGGCCAGGCGCTGCAGGCGTCCTATCTCAAGTCAATCACTTCTGGAAGCAAACATGGAAATATTTTTAGCATGGAAATTTGGAGCATGTAAATTCATATTAGCAGACTGTCCTCCGTTCTTCCTTCTCTCCACAAACTATTTTTCTCACAGACAACAAATATTGTACATAGACCCCACCAAACTCCATACTACTTCCTTCTCATGAAATGTGGACAAAATTTGAAACAGCTTGAAGCTGAGCCTATGCCTTGATTGAGACCAAGACAATTTAACTTTGAAGAGCAATTCCATGCTTTTTGATGCCGGAGTGTAGCTAGCTGTTAAGTCAAAAGGGGAATCAAAAATCCTACCTTCCAACTTACCTTTTATAAGTTAAACATCCATCATCAAAGAATGAATGTGTATTCCAGTCTGTGAACCCAGACAAAGCTGTCCAGATTTTATATGAAATGACTCTGTCTTCTCTGAATATTAACAATTCCACCAGGTATCTAAGTGTTGGGAAGAGCTGTTCGCATCTTTTGTTGAATTTATAGGTATTGAATGTAAATTATAGGTAGTTCAAGATTAAAACCACACAGATCATGTTTAATGTGTCTTTCCGTCTGAGGAACAGGGTTTATTATAATAACTGGTTTGGGTTGGTTTTGGGTTTTTTTTTGTTTGTTTGTTTGTTTGTTTTTTTTTTTTTTTTTTCCAAATGAATCATTTTATTCTGTAATATCTTGTGATATTTTGATTAGTTCTGCTGACAAATTTTCAACAGCAAAATTACCCACTTCATTATATCTCTTATCTCAAATAGAAGTGTAATATATTTGGAATATGATGTGGAATTTATGCTGTATATAGGGTGAAGCTATTAAAGTTTAATATAGAATCATAGTTTGATAAATCAAAGTAACATATGTTCATTATATATATTTAGATGTGGTCATAAAATACTTTATTCTTAATGCTGTCTGACTGTTCTGACACAATTCTTGAATGACTAAAAATGGGAAAGTTTACTATGAAAGTAATCAGCAGATAAAACTAATGCTGCTGAAAAATTCTATTCTGCTATCGTAACAGTTCTATAAAGCTAACTTAGCATCTTTTTTAAGGAAAATATGAGACTCATATCAATGCATCATGTGCTTTTAGCAGCACCCAACTTGCTTATGCACAGCACTCCAACTGCTTTGGCAGAAGTGTAAACTGACTTAAGGTAGACCAAGATATTTCCAGCGAAACCCTCAAAGCTTGTAAGGCTGTCACATGCTAAAGTTTGAGGTTTATTGCTATTTTTAGATGTTCATGTCAGCTAGACAAACATCAGAACTAGAAAAATGTAAGGACAAGAAAGCAAAAAGCTGCAGCAGTAGCAGATAATTTTGAAGTTCTCTTTTTTATAGGTAACAGATAGATGAGATTAACTGATTCCTCTATTCTCCGAGGAGAAAAGACCTCATTCCTTCAGTCTTTACTCACAGAGACGTTTCTTTGGCCTGGTAATCCTCTCAAATATGTTAACCTAAATTATTGCAAAAAGTTTAAATTTTAATTTTCCCAAGACAGGTCTAAGTAAGACTAAATTTGAATTCTTTCATATTACATCCACTAAAATCAACAAAATACCTTCATGTATTTTTGCTCTTCTGACACTATCAGGGTCTATTTTTGCCATCTGAAGATTCTTCAAGTTTCATGAACGTTAGGATTGAATTTGTTATGGAAGGTAAATGCAAAACAAACAAACAAACAAACAAACAAGCCAAAAAAAACCCCCACAAAAACGCAAATATCACTGTACATCATGAGATGAGGAAGACAGCTTATTGAAATAGATGTCATTGTGCAGCATTTCAGTGGCTGACACACATTTGACTAGCAAATGAAAAGGGAGAACATTTGGTCAGCTGATATTAATAGTGTATCTAACACTTATCATGCTGCATTGTTCAATACAAATGAAATAATTCCCATCATAGTTTTGTTTATTCTTGCACCATAATGTCTTGCTGCTTAATATGCAAAGGGAACTGGAAAAGGTAACTAGGTAGTTCAGGTGCACATCAGTTTATTTCTGTTGTTCCAAATGTATTCTTCCTCTTGCTTTTTTGTTATTGCCTCCTACTGTCCTTATTTAATAAAGGGGGAAATTGTGCACAACAGAAATGTGGAAACCCTGCACTTTGACAGTCAGTATTTCCTTTCTGTGTAGGAGGATAAGAATAAAAAGAGAATTTTACTGATTCATGATTCATATGACAGTGATAGATGGTTCCTGCTGAAAACTGAGCTATTTATTTGATAACAATGTGCCATCTAATAATAATTCAGCAGGGAAGTGAACTAAGCAGCATATTCATCAGCAAAGGGGATTCCCAACCAAGTGATTATCTGCTTTCCAAATTTTATGTTGCAAGCAGACTGCTGTGAATCACTACAGTAGCTATCATTACTTGCAGTCTATGTCGACAGCAATCCCTATGCACTGTGAATATTTACTGTTATAATGAAAGACTGAGTTATCTGATAATCCCAGTTCTAGTGCTAGATATCCAGCCTAAAATAACAACCTGTAGAATCATTATATTTTGTTTCCTTTGCTGTTTTTTGCTGTTGTTGCTGAGGTTTTGGGGGGTTTGTTTTTGTTTTTAATTCATGGAACTGATCTGAATTATGCAAAGGCAGCAATGCAATCTATTTTATGTGGCTGAGCCAAGTCCCATTTGATCATCTTCTCTTCCGTTTGTATTCCGTTTAAGTAGGTCTCATGCCATGCAGCTAAATGCGAACCGCATGACAAACAGTGCATCCTTGTGAAGTATTGCACGCTGTTGGGAAAGAAGAAATTCTCATTTCTCTGAAAAATATTTTACTGTATTTTAATGTGCATCAGACAACAAATACAAAGCATGATTGTGTTGCTGTTATGGAATTATACCTGGCAGAATCAGACCTCCCTGTAAAGTTTGAACTGTAGCTCTAATCCTGCAAAGGCCGCCACTTAAGGTGGTGAACACACAAATCTCTCCAGCAGCATCGTTTCTGACGAAATCCACAGAACTGCTGGAATTTATAACTCCAGACAATAAAATAAAATAGATATATTTTAAAACACTGAAGTGTTTGAAATTATAGAAAAAAAATGCAGATTTGAAGAATAATTCACGGATAACTATGATCACAAACACTCAGCTATGGTGTTTTATTGCTGAAAGGCAGGACATACTCAGGCCACTAAGAGCACGTAAGAAATGGTTATGAATCTGTCAAGTAAAATCTTTATGCCAACCAACATCAGTATGTTAATGTTAAGAAATTAAGCTTTATTTTTTTGAAGTTGAGACGATTTTCTTACGAATTTCAAAGTGCGATTGCATGTGTTTTCTGCTTACCATAATATTTATCTTTCAATGCAGTGGGACAGGTAGGAGGATATGGCAATCATCCTTTTTTTAAATACTGAAGTAGCTTGTCTCTGATTGTCCTGAGACAAGCCTTCCTTAGAGCCAGTACTGTATATGTCAGTGCTTCTTTGTGCGCTGCATTACAGAATGGTAGAATTTGTCTGTGCTTACACTAGGGTTGAATTTGACAAAATTATATATTCAAATAACTAAAGTAAACTTGTTACTCAAAAGTTTGAAACTGATTGATTAAGCAAGTAAGTAATCTGTATTGTTTTCATTTGTATCACATTTTCCTTGCATACTAAAGTGGAAAAGATAAACTTGTGAGCACTCTAATGAATTGCTGAGAATACATGGTAGTTATCTCATGGTACCTTTCTTTTGGAATGTAATTTGTCTTCTTCAGTTTAATTGACTTATTTAGTCAAATATCACACTGCCAAGCAGAGCTTTTGAAAAAGATATTTCAACAGTTTGCTAAACTATGATCACATACATATCTAATGAGACTTCAAAGCAAAGCATGCTTTGTGCATGCATGTGGTGTAGTAGGAACAGTACCAAGCAGAAGAAACTGTTAGACAAGGGTAGAAGGGACTGTTTTGTTTTGAAGTTTTCTTGTTATTCCACAATGTATATCCTTAGAAGCCTTTGAAAAGAGTGCACACAAAAAGAAAAGCTGCAAATGACATTATTTCCTTACCATCAAGAAAGTCAGAGACCTTCTTCTGTCCCCCAAATATTTTTCTGATAATATATTTTTGTTTTTTTAAAGCTGTAACAGTTAAAAGAAGAATGTCTCCATTAATTATTTTTTTGGGGCCATGAAAGTCTAATGAAGATTTTTGGCTGACATTAACAGGTATTTTAATTGTTTTTTTTACATATAAAAAAATATGTCTTGATTATCGAGGAAGACTTCATGTTAATGAGATCGCTAATGATTTTTTTATTATCAGAAGAGATAAAGCACTTCAAAATGAAAAGCGGAAGAAATTATTATTCAGACTATACAATATTCATTGGATTTTGTTTATTAATTCTCTGAACTTTAGTTCCTGAGTGCTTTTCAGAAAAAGTTCATCTTTCTTTACTGAAGTGACAAAAAGTTTAAATCTCAAGATGTTAGACTGCACATTTTCAAGCAAAACTAGGGAATACTTCATTTTAATTTCATGGGATAGATATGACAAGTAGTTGACTGAGCAATGACATTTTTAGAAGATGCGTTTTGCTTTGTGTCGCACGGTTTCATTGTCCTATATTACGGGTCTAGAAAACAGCAGCAAAGCTGGTGAAGAGCCTGGAGCAGAAATCTTATGAGGAATGGCTGAGGGAACTGGGATTGTTTACCCTGAAGAAAAGACTCAGAAGGCACCTTATCTCTCTCTACAACTACCTGAGGGTAACAAACAATAGGACAAGAAGTAATGGCCTCAAGCTGTGCCAGGGGAGGTTTTGATTGGATATTAGGAAAAATCTTCTTCACCAAGAGGGTGATCAAGTATTGGAACAGGCTGCCCAGGGAAGTGGTGGAATCATCATCCCTGGAAGTATTCAAAAAATATGTAGATGAGGTGTCAGCGATGTGGCTTAGTTATTGTCTTGGCAGTCCTGGGGTAACGATTGGACTTCATGATCTTAAAGGTCTTTTCCAATCTAGTTGATTCTAAGACTCTATTCTATGATTCAGCATCTAATAAGAGACAAACTCTATTCAGGGTGGTATTCATAATCTCTCTCTTCTCTATAAGGTACTATTATAGTTTTAATAATATGCCTGGCCTCATACTGCAAATGTACAGGAAAATATGCAGGCATTATGCTGCACATTTTCCTCAGTTGAAGTATTATCCTGTTTGCATCTCTCAAGTTAAGAGGAAATTGTCCAACATGTGGTAAAGCTATTGGGGAGAGAAGAGGCAGAGCATTTGTAGAAACCTTGTTTCCTCAAGAAACCAGATTGAAAATCTTCATATAAATATGATGGATTTTATAAGGATTCAATAAGATTAAATATTTGGTGAAGCAGTATTATCATCTGCAATGCAGATCTACGCCCCTATCAGGATATTGGCTATTCTCATACTTCCTACAGGGTTTCTTGTCACCCAGGTAAAAAGGATAGCCTATATTCTGAGTCTAATCCTCTTGAATCACAGTTCTCTTCAGAACAACAGATACAATATATTACTTGTCTCATTTCAACTAATCCCTTTCAGTTATAAGATAATCTTATGGCCTCTTGCTCTTTAATTTAATTTTATATATTTACTTTTGGTGTGCTGATTCTCTAATGATTATCTGTACGGAAGCAGTTCTCCCCAGTGATGTGGAAAAAATTGATCCTGATGATCTAGAGAAGTAAGAAAGCTCTATGAGATCTGAATTGTGATAATATACAAGTTGATATATAGTTATTTGGAAAGTCAGGCCTTTTTCATTGCATAGCCAGCAACAAAATTTAGACAAGATAAGAAGTGTCTTTGATTGAAAAATGTTGAGGATTTTTTATTCCTTTGTTTTGACTTTGGAATGTCCTCATAAGAAAATGAGGCATGATAATGACAGTTGCTTTTGAATTGCCATGATATTTAATGCAATACATGTAAGGGCAATGTGACTAAATTTTCAGAGATCTATACAAATCCTACAAGTAGCTGTTCAGACAAATATGCATATTTTATCATTGCTAAGTGATTTCCTAGGTGAGGGCTGGTGTCAACGATGTTTCTGATCTGAGCTTTCACTGAAGTTGGGTGTGCTCAGATGGATTTACAAGTTAGATGTGTAGCAGTCAAAACTTCATGAAAAATAGAACATTTCCTAATCAGAAAAAAAAAAAAAAATAAAAAAAAATATTGTGTATGTTATGTGAAGTTACTAAAAGCAAGGATCTTGTAATTAAGTTGCAACTGTAAAAACAAGTTTTCTTTTTATTTCTTGTACTGATTAAAATGTTTGTTGCACATTGTCACCTATGAAATGTAAAGAAATGTAATGACATAATTTGGTGAAAGTCAAATCAAGTGGAAATAGATGCAAAAATTGCCAGAAGTCTTGTTTTATCCTTTTGTGCCTAGTAGACAGAATGCTTACTGTCAAATGAGGTGTGTATCTAGCAAGTAGCAGTATTCATACACTGTTCCTGATATCCTCCTGTAATAATTTTTTATTATAAAATATGGAATTGCTTTGAGTGAGCTTATGAAGAATATTAATTACCAAAACAGGATTGGAAATATATTTGGACAACTTTTCATTTCCATTAATACCTGAGTAACAATCTTCCACTGTTGAGTGCAACATAAATTCTTGGTCCAACTGAGATTAATGGACGTTTTGCCATGCATTCCTTTGTGCTCCAAGGACTCCAGGCCCAAATCCTATTATGGTTGTATCTAAAAAATTTATTTCAAAGATTTCATATATGCAAAGTTTACTGTTACATAAGCAAATGGCGTTGTGATAGCTGACCTGGATTTACCCTATGAAGTGCTGTTCTCCTTTGAAATCTGTTGATTTATTTTCTGTCGCTCTTGAACCTAACTTAATGCACTATTATGCATGGCTGATGTTTCAGATCCATTACATCACTTTTTTTGCAAGACATAAGCTTTATGTTGGCATCAAATATTGTCTGGCACAATCCATTTAGTGACTGTATTTTAGCCCCTAAGCTTTTGATGAATTTGAAATCATGGCTTAAATATTTACTGTTTTTTGTTGAAGTGTTTTACAAGAAAGAGATTATGCATGCAGAACGTGTATAGGGAGTTTGAAGATAACAAATGATACATCAAGCACAGCCTAATGTGGTTTTACTGGAGTAGAAACAGTGGTAATAAATCACTTGCCAATGTTGATAATAAAATACTGCATTGGCCTCCATCAGCCAGAAGAGAAAGGTTAAATGTTATTTCTCACAATAACCGTGTGGTCTTCATTCCTGACATCTATGATACTAAATTCTGTCATTATTTTCTGCAGAAATTGTGATCTTTATTAAAAAAAAAAAAGTCCATTAAGAACAAAACCTGATGCTTGCCTACCTCCAATATCCCTGAAAAAGCTTCATCCATTTTGTGGCTATTGTACCACATAAATTGTCTTCCATTTTGGGGTAAATATAGCCCACCAGAAGGTAAAGCTTGGAATTCACCATGACCACCTGTGGTTGACCTCTGATGATTTATTTCATAGCCACTAGAGTTGTTCTGTGTAGTCTGGTGTTTAAAGCAGTTAAGAACTGCATTATTAACCTCCATGATGTAATTTCTTTATTTATTTCCTTGTCTTTTTTGTGAGAAGACTCGTTAGATGGTGTTCTGCACTGGGCTGGAGGAGAAAGAGAGAGATGGTGCAGAATTTTCTCTGGATCTCAGGAGGAAGGACCCTAAACCAAATAACTGATTTAATAAGAAAGAATTAAATGAGGAATATAGACAGTGAGTGAATGCTATGTCCCTTCAGGTGCTGGACATTGTGTACATGCAGGATCAGATGAAGTCTGGGCAGATTTTCCTATATAATGCTGTGCAGACTAGATCAGATCCTGTCTGTGAAAAGAAGCTATCTCATATTGGTCCTTTGAGTGAATATGTAATTTTCTTAGAAGAAAGAGATCCTATTCCTTAAGGATGCTGTTATGGTAACAACTTAGTCCTTGCAGGAGCTGCCTTGCAAGCTTCTCTGCTACAAAGTGCCGGTTGATGTTACCCTGCAGCCACAGGATTTGTACTACTTAGGTTACCCATAATGGGGATCACTGACTCATCAGTGTGCAATAGTGTCTCAGTCAGGATCAATACAGGTGGTTTCTATACAACCTCAGGCTTACAGTAAAAATTGAAAGAAGAGGACACTAGCACACTACACCCCCCTCTCAGTTAAAAGCAAGTTTTTCTAGATGCTGAAGAACTATCCCTTAAATTAGCACATATGTGCTGAATACTATGCATTTGATATGATATATGGTAAAGGATGAAGTCCATTTTAGAGCAGCTAGTGGTTTTTGTGGCTAATAGCCTTATAAGACCTGGAGTAAATAGCTTCTTGGGTTTATACTCCCATGCTTTCACTTTTCTATTTTGGCAGTCTATGATTTTATCAGTATAGAACTTCAATTTACTATTTTAAATGCTTCTGTTCTAATTACAAATGTATTAGACTTTCTGCATGTTTTCCATGTATTGTGCCCTCCTGGTTCCAGGGACCACATCATCAACAAATCTGAAAAACAATAAAGAGCAGGATGTATGCAAGAGAAGATCATGAGGAAGTCTTTGCAGTAGCACTACTTTCAGGTGCATGTCTATTTGGCTGACCCAATCCATCTTCTCAAAGCACAACATATTGTCCAGTAACAGCATTAAGTTTTTCTCATTGCTAAACACTCAAAATTTCTCCTTGATGTCAAAATACCATTGATCCTGGAACATCATTTCCTATAGAGAATGTTTTTATTCCTTTTCCTCATTTTTATAGCTCTGACATAAGGCTTGGTCTATTGTTTCACCTTATGATTCTATAAGCTGCATTAGTAAAATGAATGAAACAAATTTTCAGTCTTATGTCTGGTAAAGTGACTGGAAATGACATCTGAAGTAAACTGTCCCCCTTCTTCCAAACCAGGCCAGTGGAGTTAGAAGACCTTTATGTTTCATTTCCCCATTTGCACATCATTGTTCATCAGGCTAACCATCTCACTATTCATTACTTAGATAACAAGATCATTTAAGATACTTTTATATCCTGACCTATGTGTGAATAGCTATATGTATAAGGGAGGGTATGGTCATGTCAGATGTACCTGGGAACAAAGATGAACAGGGAAAAAAAGGAGAAAGACAAGAAAAATGAGATAAAAAATGAGGCAGAAATCTGTTTGGCTTTTTGTTAGTTTGTTGGTTTGTTTGGGTTTTTTCTTCACAGACTGAAAGAAATGAGATTAGGAAAGACAGAAGAAGGAATTTATAATGTAACACAGGCTAGAAATTGTTTAGCTTTCACTAAAAATTAAATGGAAGACACTGGGTTTATGGCGTTATAGTAAATTAGCTAAATGATCCAAGTCTGTATATGCTTTTAGAAGTATTATAATGCAATTCTATGAGATTCTTAGAGCACTTGAAAAGGAAAGAACACTACTAGCTTCCCTCTTCCTTTACTTTTATTCTGCATTATATTAGATTTTTCCTTCTGAAATATATAAAAGGTTGCTCTATCTCTTTAATGCCACTCCTTGCATCCTCCTTCAGTATCCTCCCCTGAGCTGAAAATTCTCATTAGGACTATAAATGAGTGCAAATATGTCAATTTTTATTCGCAATATGTTAGTATCTATATTGCTTATGCTACTTGAAGTGTCTGGTTTTGCAAGTTAATTTTGTCAGATCTAGTTTCAGTTACTTAAACACCAGTTTATCATGCAAAAAAAGACCAGTAATAAAAAGCAGTTAGAAAACTATGAGCTATAGAGTGAAGTAGAAATTAACAAGAGATTTGGGCTACAAATGCAATAAATAAAACATTTAATTCTCTCTATTACATTAGGGAAAGAAAACCATTCACCAGCTGTATATGTAATATTTGAGTCAAAATATTTTAGTGTCTGACTATTCCTTTCACAGAAACCTCTGTTTAGGTTTTAGTGAAAGAGTTGAATTACATACATATATGGAAATCTTAATTAAAGGAATAAATTTTTTTGGTTTGCTTTTTGGGTAGGTTTTTTTTTTTTTGTGGGTTTTTGTGAGGAGTCTTTTTTTGTTTTGGTTTGGTTTTTTTTTCAAAGGAGAAAGGCTTGGGTTGTTCACACAAAAAAAAAAAACAACCAAAAAAAACCCCCAAAAAACCAAAAAACCCTAACAAAAAAAAAAAAAAAAAAAAACCCAAAACCAAAAAGACAAAACCCACCCTCACAGGTTT
>JANRGW010051129.1:0-25923 GCA_024733675.1 Psilopsiagon aymara | reverse complement strand
GCCAGGTTGGACAGAGCCTTGGGTGATACGGTTTAGTGTGAGGTGTCCCTGCCCATGGCAGGGGGGTTGGAACTAGAGGACCTTAAGGTCCTTTCCAACCCTAACTATTCTATGATTCTATAACCACAGTTCAAGACACTCCCACCCTTAGTGTTCAACTTGTTTACAAGAAATACCAATTATTTATAGAAAAATTATTTACAAAGGGACCGCAGTGAGGCAGCACTGACCAAAACAGAAGCATTTCAACATTTTTTGAGAAATTAAGATATGTCAACTTCTCAACTAAAATTAATCTAGCATTTTCAACAGAGTATGAACACAAAAATCAGGATAATTGAAACTGCCATGAAATTTTCTCTTTTCAAAAAATAAAACAAAACACTGATTTCTGTCTAAATATTCATCCAGTACTATGCCAGTTATGTAAATAATTACTTACAACCCTTGTAACACTCACTAAATGGTACATATTTCTTGATGATATAAGCAATGAGTTATCTGTCTTGATATTTGTAATATCCTAAGAGAAGCACTAAGCCATTCAAATCTATTGCTGAGAAGTACATACACAATATTTAGTTGGCACTTCTAAAAAAAATTATGCAAAGGTCTGGAAACACATTCCACTGTACCTAGTGACAGAGAAAAAATGCTTTTTCTTATAAACAAAAGATAGGTATCAATGCAATGTATTACACAGTACCAAGTTAGAAGAGGAATGGTATTTTAAAATGAAGTTGTGTGAAAAAGTCATGAAACTTCCTCAAAACAGATCTACATTTTATAAACGATTTTAACACTGTGGACCAGAACTGCAAAATTATTTAGATACCTAAAAATGCAAAGAAGCACCATAAGAAATTTTCATGTTCCCTTTAGTCACTTTGGTCCCCCAAATACAAACACAGATGATTGATTGGCTTGTCACAATCCATCTGTCCAGAATTGAAAGGTGATGTAAAATATAATCTCCATGCTTATATTTTTAAAGGATGTTTACCATTTTACAGCGAGTAAAGCAATGCAGTCAAAAGCAATTAGGAACATTGCTGCTTTTGGTGATCCTACCAAATACCAAATATATCATTCTTGCTCAAATAAGTTCACTAATCTGGACTTTTCTGCTGTAACTAAATCAGAAAAACAAGAATGAATGCCATATGCTATAAAATTATCATGTAATCTGTGTTGAGTGCGAAAGTGTAGCCATACCTATGGCCCGTAGTGTTACTGTAAGCGAAAGAAAGGAAGCAATGACAACAAAACAGCAAAAAAATCCAACCTGTAAATGCTTATAGGAATCTCAGTAGGTGAGCAACATGATGCATATCACAAATTTGGATAAAGTTGCTATTTTCAACACAATGCAGAGATGTAAGAAATAAAAGATTACATAAATAAACCCCATGCTGCTTTCAAGTGCAGCTGCTCTCTTTACGTCAATTGTTACTGCAAGTTGTCAGGAAACAGTTCTTTTCACCTGTAGATAACTCTAGGAGATTTTTACAAAAGTGAAATTTGACAAAATGAAGAAAGCTTTTTTACTCTGACCCACTCTACTATTCACAGTACCACTGAAATACATTTAACCTGTATAAAAGTCATGAACTCCAACTGTGCTTTGGCAAATATCAATGAGTTTTTAAAAGAGCCTTAGAGATCTGCATACTTGATTACACCTATAAATTGAGACCACATTTGTCATACCTTACTTATAACCACCTAAAAATTAGCTGTCCAATCCTTTTTGTATGAGCCTTTCTTTATCAACATTGACGGAGAGACTGGGCATTACAAGCAAGTTATTCATCTCTACCTGAGACAGATACCTAAAGTATGGGAAATAAATAACCCCCTGAAACAGTCTTGTTTACAGCTGTCAAGACTGGGAGTACAGGCAACTACCTCAGGCATGATGCATAATGTTTAGATTAAGTCTTTTATATCAGGTATGGTGGAGTGATCACTGACATTTTAACAGCATATATATAGATATATATATATATAAATATAAAAACATGCTTGTGGAAAAAAAAAAATAGATCTGTATTACTCCCCTATATTTATCAGAGTACACATCATGATAGATCAAAAAGGCCAGACAGTTAAGTACGTTATGGCTGCTTTCTCACTTTGCACAGCTTGTTTACTTTGCAATTAATGAAAAGGAGATACAAAGACACTCACAGATTGATAGATCTTGACAAGATGACAGATACAGTCAGAAGGATGCACCCACAGGGACCAGTTTCAAACTGAAAAAGAGAAAGACTAGGTTTATTTTGTTTGTTGTGTACATTTTTTGCCCTATTCTAAAGAAATGCAAATCAAACTGAAAGCAGAAAGAATTGGTCTCATTTATCTAAAACTGAATTTGCTGCTCTGTTTGTTAAAATGCATACCCATATAGTGCTTGAAACAATGTTCAGGAGATATAATATGAGACTGACAAATACAGAAACACTGGCAGCTGAACTATAACAGGTTTAATGTCTTTTTTATACACAGTACCTGGTGAATATTCTGCTGAAGAAAAACAACCAGATCCTCATATCTTGTGGCACTATGCAGTACTAGCTGGGAAGGAAAAAACGAAAAAAAGTAATTGAAACAATTATAACTCACTCTTATAACCTGAAAGCTGAACTAAAGTAGCCAAAACTTTAAATCTGAATGGAAAGATCTGAGCTAACAAAATGGAGTAAAGATCTAATGAAATCTACCTTTTCCTGCTGCTACCTTGTATAATATTGCATCTCAGCACTTTACAAAATTAAGTTCAAATTCTGAATTTTTATACTGCTTTTTGTTGGTTTTAAGTTTTTTGAACAGTTTGATTCAACTTTAAGCATTGTTTATGCAATGAAAACAATTCTTAGAACATAGGAATACTGCAGCTTTAGAAGACAGAATAGGCAAGTAGCTCAGGAGTTGGTACCTATGTGGTGAGCCATTTACAGCAGGCATGTATCAGAACACATCTTACTAAGAGAATACTCCCATGAATACTCCTATTTAACATGAAGCTCAGGACAGTTCATAGATCTAGGCCCTTACTTCAACATTCTTTGTCTATTTTTCCATCTTCAGATTTGGACAGAAATGATGGTCTTGCAGATACTGTGTGAGGAAAGATTGAGCAGTCTGGATTATATTGCTTTCCATCACATTTTCACTGTGACTATGTCCACATGACCTTTGATAAGCAGGACATAGCATAATGGTGTTAATTGCCCTCTGAAATAGCCAGCAGCATAGAATTATGTTAACATATTAAATAATTTATCTTGCCTCTTGGAAGAGCATTTTATAGCCAAGGATTTCTGCTGCATTCACCCTACTTACAAAAGATTTCACTTCCAACTGTTCCAAAACTGTCTGGTTCTGACAAGGTGTTGACACATTCATTCCTCTATTTAGGCGGCCAGTAATATTTCCTTAAAGCACTAAAGCCTGGCTTTTGGCATCACCATTTGCAAAGCCCAAAGCCAATTGAGAGCTTCAGATGGAAATAAGGCATAACTGGAGAGTGTTTTGCCATTTGGAGTTTCTGGAATTAAAAAAAAAAAAAAAAAAAGGCAAAGGAGAAAAAACTGCCTTTTGATGCTCATGGCCACAGTGGTAAACTTGAAAGGATCCACATTACTTTTACTGCATATTAATAAAAGTAGGCAAGTTCATAAGCTTGAAAGATACAGGGTACAAAAAGGACTTCAGGGAGCCCAAACTGCCCACAGACGCTGGGACAATTCAGAGACAGACAGACTACAGGATTTTGCTATTTCCTATTGTGTTTTGGATCTCAACTAATTTGACATAAAAGATTTTAAAACACTGACAGAGCAATGGAAATCAGATTCATTGCACTAAAATAAGAAAAGGTAGAAAGAAGATATGGAGAATGTTACTCTGAGCAACAAAGAGCCTTACGGTTTCTAAGATTCCATCTGCCTTGTATTTTCCTATGGGAAAGAACTGCTGTCTTCCTGATGGCCTGAAGAGGATATTCAGACAAAACCAAATTTATATTAAAAGGAAGAAAATGGTATTAAAGAGAAATCAACATATTATTATATGAACTGAAAACTGAACTAAAGATTTTGTATTATCATTTTTAACCACTTTTTAAAAAAGAACCTCTTACATAGTAAGTCCATATCATATATTATACAAACTTTTATCAATTAAGTATATTCTTTAGCACTGCTGAGCTCTCTCAGTCTATTTAATATGTTTATACAGAAAGACTAACAATATACATTTAAGATGTTAATGAGTTTTTATTGGAAACAAGTGTTACAGCCACGACATTAAAACAAGCAGAAGAACATATGTACAATATCATCACAAATATTTTATAAATGTAAAATATGCAAAATATCATTTGAAATGTCTCTGAATTTGCTGCTTCTATTGCAGGTTTGAAGAAGAAATTCTGTGCTCAGAAGCTTTTCTGTTATTTTACAGCTATCTTAGTTGACTCAATAGAAGAAATCACCTAATTTCACAAAACCTGTCTCACTTAAAAATACTGTGTAGGATCCAGTACAGCCAAAGCTAGCAATTTAAAAGTTAGATGTCTTGTGTGCAAGGAGCCGAATTGAATAGCATGAACTAAGTTACTAGTAGGCATCTACACCATAAAGAAATTAATTCCACCCATAATAGAATATCCTGCAATACAAAATTGTTGGGAGCAAAATGCTGCATTTGAAACAATCAGGTAAAGAAGTGGAGGAATCCTAACCCTCAATGAAATCCACAGGATCTTTCACAGCAATAATAAAGAATTGACTATTCTGTTCCAGGTATTGGGGACAGCAGAAAAGACATTTTGCATTTCTCCCTAACCATTTTAGACTGCATAAATACATCTTACAAAACTTACATCTTATAAACTGTGTACATATATAACAGACACAAGTATTATTCAATAATTAAAACTGCTTTCCCTACTTACAGTGCTACAGTTGCTTTTTCATTGCCTCCTGCACGCCACAGTATGTCTGCAATTGCCATGGTGAGGCATTTGGTCCTGTGAACTTCTGAAGGTTGAAGACAACTATAGTCCAGAAAATACAAGAAAGAGTCAAGTACCAAAATGTGTGTTGGAAAACTTACTCATTAGAGGGCAAACTACCTCAATTACAGTATACACAGATTCATAGTATACTTGTAGTTAAATGAAGAAAAGCATTCTTTTAGATACTATTTAGGTGTTGCAATGTCTAATCATGAGGTTCCAGCAAGTTCCCCATAAAATTATAATTTAGGTATCTCAGTTCCTTCTATAGTCAAGAAAGAGACACCTGGGATGGCCCACTCAAAAAAAACCCATGTGCTGAGTAGTCACATAAACAACAAGTCACATAATGGAAAACTGGAATATTTAAGAATAAAACCCAGCATCCATGAGTCTGAAGAAATGAACAACAGATCCATGCCCCTGGGAGACACGGAATTGGAATGTTCTCTAGTGGCTTCAAGAATGGCAGTCTTTGAAATTCAGATAGTTATCAGTCTTAGAGTGTTACCAGCATGGGAGATTATGTCAAAACCCGTTCCCAGCATTTGTGTAAAAGATCTAATAATTCAAAAGACTAAACAAGAATCACCAAACATCAAAAAATTAAACAGACTTTCAAGTTCAATGTCTGCCTTGAATATAGTGTTCATTTAGAGAATGTTTCCTTCTGAAGGATGTGAGATACGGGAAATAATTGGTGAGAGTTTTCAAGTACAAAAAATAAAATCACAACTTTTTCTAATCTCTGCCTGTGTTCTAATACAGACACTGAGAAATTTATGGGAAGCACAGTAACTAATTTATGTGTCTGAGAGACGCAGCACAGTAAGGAGACATGATAATTATTTCTTGACTGTTGGAGAAGCCTGAAGTCAAACACTTACTGTAAAGTCATTCACAATTTGAAAATTCAGATAAGAATTAGAAAGGAACATTAATCCTCTCATTTCAAGCTCTGAGACTTCTCTTTCTGCCTGCCTAAGTTTCTGCCTATGGCAAATACATCGTAAGAAAAATATGTTCATCTCACGAATAAAGCAAAATCTTTTAAAACTGTGTATATAATAGCAGGGGGGAATAGCAGAAGCAAATATTGCCATGTAGACAGGATCAGTTGTAGCTGGCATGAGTTGGGACACTTATAGTTTAAACAATCTGGCCTCAATCAACTTATCTGGGTGCCACATAATTATATGACATTTGCGATCACTGAATAATGTTGAAAGGGGAAAAGGTTAACATCACTATTTTTACTAAGGATGACCTGACACTCAAAGGGACCAAGGAGTAGATGATCAAAGGCTGTTCTCCACGCTGAAACAAATTCTTGGTTTTCACACAGATATAATTCTTTGGTGAATTGTGTGGAGATTCCTTAGCATTAGGATCTAAATATGTGCCAGTTTTCTTGCATGGAAGTTTCTTAGTTTAATGTGGACAAGAGCCTCATTCTGCCTTGAAGTCCACTCCCATTTTAATCTGTAATATGCTAATAAAACTTTGCTAGATAATTTCTGCACTTTAAAAAAGTGTGCTCTCATCAGCAGGTTCTTGATATGAATTACAGACAGATGTGACGTACTGAAAGAATTGAACAGAAGAAAAAAACTACACTGCATAACGTTGTAGAATTGACTTGACATTACTCTCTGCACACATATTATACCACTAACCCTATCTCTTTATCAGCCCATGGTAATCACCTTTAGGTGACTTCAAGGAACAGGCAATTTTCAAGTGATGAATTCATAGCATCTTATTTAGCCTGGGTCTTGGGGTTCAAAAGCCATCAGTGAAACTAACAACTAGTAGCAGCAGTAGTAGTAGCAAAACTTTCAGTATTTATTTAATAGACTCTAAGCCTTGTTTTAAACATTCTTAATGGCTTATTAGCCGTCTTGTACCAGAACTGCCTACCCACCAGCACTCCTGGACCTGGACATATGTGTTGATCCTATAGGGCCTGATAATCCTTTACTTAATTGTCACTTCGCATCCTGGGTGCTGAAGGCAAATAAGGAAGTTCTACAGCTGCCTGTTTCTTTCCATTATTGATGAAAAAGCCCAAACAATTCATTTACAGTAAGTGCCAGTCAGACAAAACTAAGGAAAACCAACAAAGGCCCTGTCACTGTCCTAAAGAGTTCCAAGCAGAAAACTGTGTATTTAAGGCCCAGTTTTTATACATGATGAACATTTTTACATTGCAAGGTAATGAAGTTCAAGAACAGTCTCAGCCTGAATGCATTTCTTCTGACTAAATTGGTGTCAGTGTATTATCTACAAATAATACAAGGTGGTGGCAGCGTAAACCAGTAAAATACTGTTATGCCTGTTCAACAAATTGTGCCTGTAAGCACAGGAAAGCTTAGAGAAATTTTTTTGTTTCATAATGGACTCAATTTCTGACTGAGAACCAAAGGTAAATACTAGAAGTCTGGTAATAAAAGTAATCTTTTTAGACATTATTTTCTAGCATTTGATTGAATGAGCCCTGCTCCTTTAGCAAAGTGACAAGTACATTAATATTATAGCAATCTGTGCAATTTTCCTTGACACTAGCAATATTTAACAATGTTTCTTTAAAGTAAGTAGAAAATATACATACATAATTTAAATTCAAATTCTATTATGGAGTTTAACTATAAAAGATCAAACACAGTAGCAAGAAAAAAAAATTATAACTCTAAGTTTAACTGAGATTCTGAGTGTCAAAACCTGGATAAATTATATGGTCTTTCAAACCCTCAACAGATTTTCTTTGAAATTATATCTCCATGAGATTTCAAGGTTAAATAATTTTCATTGGCCTCAATTCAAGCTGTTGGATTTTTTAAGAGGTTCTTGGGTTAATCACAAGCAAGTAATTACACAAATAAAACATCAACCTCTAAATTACTGCAGTTGAAAGGAAATACAAGAAAATCATATGCTACTTTCTCTCTCAAAGAGAAGTTCAACAAGTTCAGACACAAAAGTCTCCTGAGTGGCTCTGCAGCAAAGAAAAATAAATTTCTACTTATGCATGGAAAATATTTCTGTTGTCAGATGCTGACTTACCGAATGTCTTTATTCCTATTACTGTCTGCAAAAATAAGCCGTTGTAGGACACAAGCTTGAACTGCAGCCAGTACTCCACATGGGCCACCCTGAGGGGAATAATGGACAATCCATGAGCAAAACAATTTGTGCTGTTTGATGCTGCTGAAAACTTTTGCAATCCATGCCCTTCCATTCACGCTTAAGCTATTCTTTCATTTCTCTTTTCATCCATGACTTTGTCATACCCTCTCTTACTCTATTTTCTTTTTCAAGCCAATGAAAATCAGTGTTTCTTACAGATATTGGTTTTCCCACCTATTTTTTCCTGAAATGCCTAGACATCTGTAACATCAAAGAAAGTCTTTTTAAAATCTGTTCTGTGATTATGCAAACAAATGAAAGATCTCCTAATCCCTATTGAGCCACAGCTTACATTAACATCCCCAAGAGAAACCAAACCTGTTTTCCAGAAGGTGAAAATAAGCCTTGCTCTTTTACCTCCTCTGAGCATTGTGCCTCCTCTCAAGTTCCCACTTAAATCACTAACCAAAGATTTGGGAGCTTTGTATAGCTCCTTGCACCAGCCAGCTACTCACTGGGGAAAAACAATGATGGTAAGAAAGTATGGACCAGCCAGCAAGTTTTCTGGAGAGTCTGTGGTTTGATTTTATCTCTCAGGTTGTCCTAGGTAGAGCATCAGACCTGCAATGGGACCTGCAGGTACAGGCGGTATGCACAGTATACAACTCAAAAAATAAACACCCTATAATCAAAAAATAGCTATTGATACCTGTCATTTTGTCATTTATATTACACACACTCTAACTCTGTAATTACTTACATAACTAAAGAGTGAATCATCTGAAATATATTAAGGAAAAAAGCAAGGTTTGTTTCAGTCCACTAGGGAAAGTCTCTCAGTCAAAAAAGAGGAACCATTCTAAACATCTTATAGCACCACAGTAACTTAATGCAGAAGAGAATCAAACAATTCTTCAACTGAAATTAATTTAAAAGTGAAGAGGAATATATTAACTATATGAAATAATCACATATGAGCAAAACATGCTGGTTTACAATTCCTGATGTGGAATTTATAGTAGGGAACTTAATGGCCAGTGAGTATCATTTACTGTGGACCAGTGAACATTACTGCCATGGTTCCTTTTGGAGTTTAAATTAACGTTTAGTATTTTTTTACCACTAGGAAGATAATGCCTAGAACTGATGAAAACCTTATTTTATGGAGGAGCTGGCATCTTGTGGCTGCAGTCCAGAATTACAGAAACATGGCTGCAAAAGAGGAGGTCCTACCAGCAGTTCCAGTGTACTGATCCCAAGTGACACTGCAGGGGCATTTGCTCCCTTTCACTTTAGGAATGATGCGGCTCCCATCATGAGACCCCCATCATTTGACTCCTACATCTTTAAGAAGCAAAAATATCACTGTAATTTCCCAGGAACCCCAGGCAATTCTCGCTATGTCCCCCCATTCTGAGACAGGTCAAGCTCCATCTCAAGCTTGTTAAACATTATACCCACATACACTTTTTCTCTTAAACTAGACCCTTGATTTATGCCCTTTTATTCTTTTACCACCACTAGCTTTCAGCTGAAGTGGCTTGTCTTCCTCCCTACAAATAACTCCCTGTCACACACACACACAACACTTTCTGCAGTTAATTTAAAATTCCTCCAGAAATATTCCATCCATTCAAGTCTCCCAATAGGACTTGACAAGGTGACATCATCCAGTGATAACCAGAGAAGTCAAAGAAAGAGAAGAATCTTTGGAAGACCTTTATTTATTTATGTATTTATTTTTTAACTGCTGAAACACATAGCCTTTGTAAACTCAGTGTAAAAAGCAAAGATCACTTTAAGGAAGTAATTTACAGTACCTTTTTTTGCACAATGCCATATTTTAACTGTGGTATGTTATTAAATGTAAAATTCTGTATTTTCCATTCTTCACTGAAGCAACAAAGACTAGAGCCAAACAAAAGGATTTTTAGCTCCTACAAATAAAGAAAAAAATTCTTATTTTAAAAACAAATCCAAATCACAGGTATGTTTTTTTGCAGAAAATTGTAGAAAGGAAAGGAGGGGTGTGGAAGGTTAATGACTAACTCACTATAACCAGCCTTTTCTGTTTTATACATGCTGTAAATAGTAACACGCAAATGAAAAGGAGCAATATTTTCCTTTTCCTGCAATATTCCTTCAACTCATTATGCTGTGTGCTGCTCAGCATAGGAAACTCTTTATGTAGATTGTCTGGGGCACTGTTTCCCATAGAAGCATTACAGAATATTCCCTTAAATTTAACAGCTAGTAAAGCCACGCCTACTAATGGTTACTTTAGGGAGAAAAGGACCCTACTGGACACAGCATGGAGAAAAGGCATCCCATTTTGCCTGTCAAAGTTGTTGGTATAAGATAAATGTTACTCAAAGTTTGACTGCTGTAGTCAGATGTCACGTCAGCATATGCCAAATTGAGACCTTGGCCTGAAAACCTGCAGACCACTACTGCTGAGGAATAGCTAAACTGAATAAATTGCATTCATGCTAAAGTAAAGCTGAGAACATAAGCACAGACTATTCAGCATCTGCACAGTTACTCGGGCTTCTTTGATCTAGCAAAGAAATTTGAAGGCACCCTCCTTATTTTTAATCTGAGGGGTTTTTCTCTCCTCTGTCTGAATTGGAAGGAAAATATTAAAAGTAATAACAGTTCCATTTCTGCTCAAAATAAGGAAGATAAGCAAGGGAGAAACGGTGACAGGGGAATAATAAACTTCTTCTGAACCACTGTCAATTAAAAGGACTGGATGATAAGCACACAAATATCTGACTACAGGCATTAAACAGACAATGCAAGCTTCTTTAATTAAAGCTATCATCTCTACTTCAAGTGGGCTGAGGCATTTGGGCATGCTCTTTTGGTACTTTTCTGAATTTTAAATGTCATCCCTACATTATTTTTAGTCCTGAATACCAAATAAGGAATATACTCAGAAATGAACACAGCACATGTTAAATCACACCCAAACATGCAACACAGCGCAATCCACTGCAGCTTTGACTAACTCGGCTGAAATAACATTCTCACACAACTATTTGTATTTACCATCATTGTTAATCTTACTTTTGCAAGAGAAATATCAATTGCCTCTGATACTACTTGAAGCATATGAAGTGTTGAAAGATCCAAGTTTTTAATAACGTCTCCAGTTGTTTCTTCAGCCTCAACATCAACTGAAAGAAAAAAAATCATATAATGTGTTGGATGAGAAAAATTGCTTCCCCCAGCAGGCTCAGTGCCAGGGGGTCATGAATATGAGAACACTTTCTTGTGTTTCTCTTAATCAAGTAGAAGTTACAAAAGAAGCAACTCATATGTATTTGGCTACAGCTGTTCTGAGGAATAAGATGGTAAAAGCCAAACAGAAGCTTGGTATAACTTACCTAATTCTAGGACATCTTTCATCTGGTCTTCTTTAGAGCAAGCAGACGTTGGAGACCTCCTACATGAAAATTAATCAAAAAAGACTGACCAAATGTTCACTTTTAATGAGGAAAAGCTGTTTGAATAAACAAGAAGAAACACGGAATATGCTCATGTAAAGATATCATTTTATTCATTTGTGTGATTTTGGTATATGTCAGGTCCTGCAAGCTCATATACAGGGGCAGGTTTTACACTGCCCTGCATTTTAAGTAAGGATATTCACATATATTTGACTGCATTTTAGTTTATTTGACTACAGTTTGAAGAATCAGGAAATAAAATTTACAACCCTGAGGAGGAATCAGGATGAGATTCAAACAAGTCATTAAACTTACTGAAATATCCAAACAATATAAGTGAGAATAGGTGTTAGACTGGAGTCCTTCACCAAGGCCCTTTTTTAATTCACTAATATGCAGCAGTTATTCACAACTGCCCTTGTGATTTAACTATATATATTACATAAATAACAGGTTAAAAATTCATATAAACAACTACTAAAAGGACTAAGCATTTATCGGCTATGAAATCAGAATTTAAATAGAATGTTAGGTTTTTGGAGATGAGGTGGGTTTATTCTTCCTGTTAAATTTGTACTAAAATGAATTCATAACCAAACTAAAGTTTCAATGGTCATCTTTTTTTTTTCTTTTTTTTTGAAAGAGCAATACTGCATCATTGGGTTTTGCTTTGGGAAAAAAAGTATTACACTGACAGTCAATTCAAAAATAGCATGGAATAATTTCCTCAGCAACATCCTTTGTATGCATGATATTATATTATTATAGCAACAACTACTGTCATATCACATACTTTCCATTAACTTAATTTCCTTTTTCAGTGTGTGAAAGATTAATAAAACCAGAACACAGACATATCACAGCCAGGACTTCCCCAGTCTAGAAGCATTCTGCCACCTTTTTCAGGGATAGTCTTTGATAGTATGAGAAAAGAAACACTTTTTCTCTATAAACAAGTTAAAGGATTTGTGCAGTGAAATGTGGATGGCCATAATTCAGAAAAGATAGAATGGGAATGAATCATCCACGTTACCAGGGTGGTAAAAATAAATAGGATGCCCAGCAGGTCATATAAATAAGAGGACTGAGAGCAAATTTTCATAGTGGCACAAGTAGCATTGAGCTCTCACTGAATATAACAGTACTTTTGATGTGATACAGAGTTTAATATAGCTGACTGTGTTTAAAATACAATCCTTTTTCCCCTTGCTTTTTACTAATACTGAATTTCAGCTGAGACTTCTTTCTGCTACTTGCTAGTATGCTCATCTCTCCTAGTCATTTGCCAATAAAATGTTTTTCAGCCCAATACTCATGTCATTTAAATGCTCTTAGACATAATCACAATCCACATTTTTGTTTTGCCTGAGATTGCACACTATTATTTCTTGTTTCTTAGTGAATAACATGTTTCTTCCTAGGTCAACCCATTTCAATCTAGTTTTGGAAAAACAGAGCTCCTAACACTTAAGAAAGCAGCACTACAGGTTACAGCATCCTATGTGGACTCAGTTGCAGCTTCAGAATTGCTTGGGTCTCCTATAGGTACTGTATCATATCCTATACCTTCATTAGATATCCTGGATACCTTACAGTCTCAAATAGCACTATATGCCTATGTTTAGTCATGTAGATCACTCTCTACATCATGTTAACACCCTTGATTCATCGTTATCCCAAACACTTCTCCTCAGTAGGCATTACCTAAAAATATCTATAAATGAAAATAAAAACTACAGTACAATTCATATATAGCTCACCTGGCACCAGTTTTTGTAATATTATTGCTTTCTGGAAAGTCTAAAAGATTTTGGTTCTACACCCATTCCAGGAAGAACCAAGCCTGGAATGCAAAGTGCTTTGAATTCTTAAGGCAGAGAATTTCCATCCAGCTGAGGAAGGAGCTGACATTGAAGATTGATGTACGGTATTTTCTGGTTAAGTGGGTATTATTGCAGATGTAGGTTCCCTCCTTAAGGAGAACATGTGTTTCTCAAAACACTGTCGGAACATTTATTGCAATTTCCATCGCAGCATTTGATTACTGTTCCAGGAAAAATTATTGTACACATAAAACCATACAGTTAGAATACTGAGGAAGGGGGAAGCCATCCGTCATGGCAGAAAAACGGGACAGGAAGAAAGTATGTTGCATTATAAACATACTATACAGTACTTGCTCCAAATATTTGAACATTCCTATCTGATCTTCATGCATTGCAGAATATTGAATTTATGCAGAATAGCTGAACTCACAGAAAAAGCACTTCTTGGCACAATAACGCATGTATACTCCTCAATTTCCTATTTATACTGCCATAAGCAGAAGGTCAAATAAGCAAAGTGGCTTAAAAAATAAACACTGATCATCAGTGGCTTTAAGATGACTGTGGATAAAACTACTTTTCACTGCCTGATTACAACAGCTTTTCTACTGGACATAGTTCTTTTCTGCATAATTATTTTAGGGTTAGAAGGATGCCTAGAAGTCACAATGCAATCATCCAGTCTCATGCTGTTATGCCATACAGAGATACATATGACATTCCTGGTGTATGAGTAAGATCTGAAGAATAGGTAAGAAAAAGATTAGATTCTGTTACCCCTTGCAAAAGGGTAAACAAGGCTGTTATGCTCACTGCAGGTTGACACTGCTGTAGGGCAAGATTATAAAAACAGAATTACTAAAAGCAATTGTAAAGAAGCAATGGAAATAAGCAATACCAGGCAACATATTTCTATGGGAAACAGACCTTGTCAAGAAGATTTAATATAAATTCTGCATGCTTGCAGGTCTCGCTGACAAAGATAACGGGGCTCACACACTTAATTTCTCCAAACTGCCTTATTAGTTAAGATCTGCATCTGATTCAACTGGCACATTATCAGTATGAAAAATTAATTCATGAAAAGATGGCTCATTGACAGATATGAAAAAGGTAAATTAAAAACCTGCCATTGAAAGGGGCATTTCTAATAAGCTCACTTACGAATCTGCATTTGTCCTGCTGAATTTTATTAGTTGTCACTATTGTGACAACTCAGGAAAGCTACGTCTTTGCTGAGAAAGTTTGTATATGAAAAAAATATGATGATAATCACAGGTTGAGCTAGAAGATGGTTTGAACTGCATGATGAATTCGGCTCACCTGAACAGAATGCTCTCTCCTAGGCAATGAACAAATATTCATCTCCAGCTACAAAACCAGACCTACTACAATAAAAGCGTAGCTTCTTCATTCATACTCTTCTCTATGAGATTTTTCGATGTAACATCCCCACACTGGAATTTTCAAGAAACACAGTACCCACTCATGTGAACTGACCATTCATCAATTCAAAACAGTTGACAGCAACATAAACAAGTATCAGTAAAATAAAACTGGGAGCTAGAATTCCATTAATGATTACAAGATAACAGCTAAGAAACACTACATAAGGCATTGAGAAGGGTTCCCAGACTTCAACATTTGATCAGTTCATATTACATGAGGTGAATTCGACCCTTTGTTCTGTTTGTCATACATGAAGTACACACTCTGTCTGATTTTGGGCTTCAACTTTCAGGCCTTTTATTTTTAAGGATAAGAATTTTTTGTGGCCTTACATTTTGACCTCACATTTTTAATATTTCAAACCACTGTAACCTGACATATTTTAGCAAAGTAAATTATCTTCCTGAAAGCTAATATCAAGTATTAAATTGGAAGAAGACAAAAGCTTACACTGAGGAGTGGCACAGTTCCCTTATCTCATTTTATTGTAAAAAAAAAAAAAAACAAATACAAGTAACAGCCTACTGGTGAGCACATGTACCGTAGAGAGGTTTTACCTCCTGGTAAAGTAATCTTAGGGAGAGTAACACACTGGGGGACAATATTTCCTTGTGCTACCTGCAAACAACTGATTGTGTTTAAGTGTAAGATAATTCTTGTGCTGCTTCCTACCATACTCCCCCCGATGCTAGTATGTAGTAGACACAGTGAAAGGAAATGGTGCGAAGCTCTACCAGCGAAACAGGACGTGCACTGCCTGTTCTTGCTTTACATTTGAGAAATTCCAGAGCCCTTCTATGCTTGCATGAACAAGGCAAATTCTCAATTGACTGAACGCATTTTAGGCAATGGGCTGGACCTCTCCAGTTCTACATCCTTTCCAAAAATAAAGGATGCCATTTGTCATTTCCAGTAATTGCAAAGTACCTCTTCCTATGGAGTGCTGGAAAAATACTAAAAGGGCAAATGGCAGCACACACAGATGTTATGTTGAAGGCTATGATGCCATAAATCCGTTGGCACAAAACAGAAGTCACAATAGTTTATTACTTTTAGATTCTTTTTTCCGGTCCAAGCATTATGTTATAAAAGGCATTATGCAACTCCAGATACTTAAAGGTTTTCACTACTGCATGATTTGGCAAATTCAAACTCTCTCTCTCTCTTTGCATGTGGGCTAGTTAAATCCATATTCCCCAAAGATAATCCCATTTTGTTTGACAGCCGTTCTTCTGACTGCCAACTGCAAGAGCCAAATAAAGACTTACTCCCCAGCTGGCAGCTGAGGACAACCCAGGAGGGTTTGGGTAGTCTCTTAGGGAAGGTGCCGACTGCACTATTCTTACTGGGCTTCCGGCCTATAAAGCCACACCACAGCATTGACAAAAGCTTGAGATGACGCCATGTGCTTCTTCATGTGGCTAAGGACAATGCCTGGTGCTACACACAGATCACAAGCAGACAAAGATGGAAGGAAACGTGCAAAGGTAATTTACTATTAGGCTGCTCCAACAATGCATTCCTTTCCATTCTCTTATCTGAAATGTTGCACTCTGACTAAACTCTTATTTCCTAGAAATGCCACCACTGCCCAATACATCCTCTTCCTATCATAGTGGGAAAAATGTAATGAATTCCTCAGACATTGCTCATACACACTGCATGTCACTGAGCGTGCCTGCATATACTGAAATCAGTTGGGATTTTCAGGCTGATTTTAAACAGGCTCCAGTTTATAACAATGCAGCTGAGCTCAGACTTCATTTCAGAGAATAAGCTATCAAGGTGATGAGTACTTTTGGGAACTGCTCAACATCTCACAGGATAAAACTTTATTACTTACCAAAATGCCAGATATAATTTTAGACAAAGCAATCTCATCTGTCACACTGGTTTTTTATGTAACAGTGAAATATTACAGCCCACTGGGCAAACAGTAGAGAATTTGCTACTCCTAGAAAACCTATTTTTATACCAAAATACACAGTAGAAAAGACTGGAGGCAATCCTAACTGTTGGGTAAATAGTGACCATTACATAACTTTGCTGAAACTTTTCCTTTGAGTTACAAATTCAATTTTATTGAAAAAAAAAATCACCACTAAAACTGGAATGTTGCTTAGTATTCTTTAAGAAATCCAACATTCACATATTAACCTTCATTAGGCACTGTGTTTTCCTGTTTCAATGATAGTCCATATTTAACAGAGGGAAGCTGCTTTGGCTTTCTTATTTCTGTCAGGAGTTTGGAATCACAGAACAACAGAGGTTGGAAGGGACCTCTGCAGCTCTCCTAGTCCAACCTTCTGTCCAGAGCAGGTTAGTTGCTCAAGGCCACATCATGTTTTGACTGTCTCCAGGATGGAGACACCACAGACTCCCTAAGCAACCTGTTTCAGCATTTCCACCCTCACAGGAAAGCATTCCTTGATCACCTGTGTCAGGAAGTTATCATCAGTGCAGCCCAGAAACCTCCCAGATTGCTTGTGCTCAGCTTTGTTGGTTCTACTGGCGGAGGGAGGTTCAAATCCTGCTCTGGATTTGCTCAGAAACTCATGGCCAACATTCTCTGCTAATGTTCTAATGTAAATGAGCACAGCTTGAGGCCAGGAATGATTCAGAAGAAAAATGTGTGAGAGGATCTTGGCAGTTTTAGGCAGTCAATCATGTACAAGTGACAGGTATAGGATAGATCCTCACATAGAAAATAAGCTTTTTATTCCTGTTAATAAGAGAAAACATTAATATCCTTTAAGGACTACAGCACTTTCAAAAATACTATTTTGAAAGTCTCAGGTATCTAAAAGAATACAAAAAAAAACCCTGCAAATATGTTTAAAGGCATTATAGGATTTCTTTGAAGAAGATTAGTATTTTGTTTTTCTAAGGACCTCCCAGCTCCATAAAAATGAATTTTCAGAGGCTTTTTGTGGAACATATGAAAGGGAAAAGGCAGGGATTTCCAGTAATACAATGGGTTTACCTGTACTGGTGCCCATTCAGGGTGAAGAAAGCCACAGGTAGTTCAGAAAGCAAAGCCATTCACTCCTCATCAGGCTTATACAGAAATGCAGCGAGCTGAAGGGAGACACCTTTTCTATAGGAACATATATTGCCTTACTGTAGAAGATAAAACTGGCTTCAGTATTATACTACAAAGACCACTTTGGAGCAAGAGACCCTATAACACTGAGGAGGCATTTTGCACTCAGTGTGCTTCAGACTGAAGGTAAGAAGGAATGTGCTTGCGTTAAACTGCAGTGACAAATGTGCTAATACGATTTTATAAGGCTGGGAATCATGTCATGAGTGGAAAGTGATTGCTCTTATCCTGCATAGTAAGGATCACAGTGTGACAAAGTTAGACGAGTCCTTAAATATATGGAAGAAACACAAACAAACCAATACAACCTAACAGAAAACAACAGCAAAATTTCAGAGCAGAAAAGATAAAAATACAAGCAGATGAAACAAGCTTTAAAAGGAAAATGAAACATAATTAGAATAATTAGAATTAGAATTAGAGTTAGAATAATAGGAAGAATTAGAATAATTAGAACATAGGCAAACGTGTAGCAAGGAACAGAAAGATCAGTCAAAAATTAATGTCATCTATGGATAATATGGCCGAAAAAAAGCAAATGTAACATGAATATAAGGGAGAAATTCCTCAGGCTAAGGACTGCTAGATGCTGGAATATACTCTCAGGGGAGAGGTGTCATTTGAGCCATTTAAGACTGGACTAGACAAAATATATAGAGAGAGCAATGAGTAATCTGTCTTAAATGGTCTTTTCCATCTGTAACTTCTAAGATTCTATGAAATATGAGTAATGTTCCACTAAGGAACTTGGTATCTATGGCAATTCACTAACCCTACCCTATTTGTGTTAGAATGCAGAGCACTGCTACAAAAAAGGCTTGTTACCAAATGAGTGGTGTTTGGGGAACCACTAAAGGGTGCTCAGCGAAGGCGAACTCAGTTGAGAGACTACTGCAGGAGGAGAAATTCTCTGAACTTACTGGCAGTTACTTTCCTGGTGGTGGAGATGAAGTGCATCAGAGATACTTAGGTTTTGTTTGGAAAAGGCATCTGAGGCCAAGCTACACAGTCATAAAACTGTCCCTCCTGTCTGAAATATCCATCTGTACTGGCAGGCTTCTGAAGGAAACCACTAGCTCACATACGGTTTTGTAGCCAAGACTGATGGCAAGGCAAAGCAGGGTATGACAGATGCAATTAGAAGAACTGGTTAAGTAGGGTGATTGTTCACAATGAAAGGATGAGTGGAGAATGGGATTCACAGTTGTATGCTTTTGCTTACTAATGGCAGGAGGAAATTTTTGTTCTGACATAACAATATTCACATTTCTTTTTGCCTTTATGATAGCCATTCCCTTTTAATTTCTATGAAATTGGCTAGATATCCTTAACATCAGGTCCTGACTGCTAAGGCCTCTTGTTCCCTTGGATCTTTGATTCCAATTTTATACCTTTTTATTCTTTCAGTGTTCCGATTCTAATTTCTATGCTATTTTTCTTGGAATTGGGGAGGGAAACTAAAAGTTCAAACACGGCAGTGTGTCCATCTTCTTCTTAACTACCAGAAGTGAAACTGAGGTCTCCAGATAATATCTAACTCAGCATAATATGGTTCCACTACACTGCAGAACTGCCCAGTCAAAATGCAGCTGGCCAGCCCAGACTTGCTGACTTACAAGCTATCCAGCTGAGACCTGGAGGGTTTCCACATCACTAGTACACATTAAGGACATGGAAAACTCAGAGAGCTCTTCAACTTTAAAGGCTGCATAAGCAACTGTAGTATGCCTCTGTAGCCAAGACAAAAGAACCCTTTCTCAACTGCTGTGAAGTGATTTTGCTTGCCTTTCCCCAATTTTGTTTGTTCAAGCTATGGAACACAGGGAAATCTTGACCTTCTAACACCATTTAGCTTTCCCAAATAACTCACTACTCATCATGGTTTTCCTGGAAAAGCAATAGAAAGATCTTAATTAAAGGTCTGGCATCAACCTTAACAACTTTTTATTTTTTTACAGTTCCTAAAGATCATTAATTCCATTTCAATATAGATCCTCATTCTTTATTCTGTGTGCTCAGGTAATGCTAAATACTTCCTCCTTATAGGGGATTCAGCATTAAGGAGAATCACAGAAGGGTTGAGGTTGGTAGGGACCTCTGGAGGTCATCTGGTCCAACCACCCTACTCAAGGGAGGGTTGACCCCACCTCAAGAAATTTAAGTAACAGGGAACCTTCCCTCACTTCCATTCAAGGCTCTACCCAGGTTAAAGACCCTCTTTGCAGGTAAGCATTTAATTTGGGTCATCACAGAAATCCAAGTGAAGAAATCTTGTCAGGAAATCAAAATTTTATCTATTTGAAGAAAGACAGAACCTCCAATTTGTGATGTGGACAGACCTCTATGTGAAATAATGTATTCAGAGGCCTAGCTTCATGTTGATACTATAAGACTGAAATACCAAGTCACAAATCTGGCCTCTCAACAGTTTCCCATCTGCACACACTTTATGCAGTAGCTAAGAATTTGACAGTTGATGAAAAGAAAGCACGATCATTTCTTATATTAAAACATGTGAGTCAAAATAGTGTGGAACTGTATTTCCCCAGGACATATTCAGAGATAGGTATTTCTGCCCACTCAGCTACTTAGCATTTATTCAATAACATTCAGTCTGTCTTTTGAAGCGTGGCAGTGGTTTTGCTTCATTTTTTTCTCATATGGAGACAATGCATGCCTGCTGCCCGCATGCAACAATGGCTTTTTTTTTTTTTTTTAATATGAGAAAAGAGAATGAAAAGTACAGCAAATGGAAGGAAAAAATGACATTTGCATATTTTCAGTTTTCTATGGGAAACAAAACAGAACTGCAGGCACCTTGGAATGAACTATCTATGGCTACTCCTTTATAGATTTTCAGCTACTCATCTAAATACTTAGATTAGCATTTATGTCAGAGGTGTCAGGTGGTAACAGAGAATGGAAAAAGATCCAGACAAATATCCACGTATTTTTTTAAATTTAATTTAAAAATACATTGTAATTTTTCATGCCTTGAAATGCTCAAGCACTCTGGCCAAATCCTGAAAGGCTCTCAAATACTGCGGGATTTGGCCAAAGGGATATAAAAATCTTTCAAGAGCCAGGCCTTATACTGTAATGGTCAGTGTTTATTTGGAGGCTCACTTCCACTCTCTGTTACTTTTACTTAACTTCAGGAGCATCAGCAGCCCTGCCGATTTCAGTAAGAGTTTTCAGGAGCTCAGAGCTCAGCAGGAATTCAAATGGTCTACTGGCTTTAACTGAAATCGTCAAGCAGGAATGTATGTCCCCATTATACCCTCAAAACAGATTAGGTGGACTCTGCTTAGGAAATAGCTCCCTCTTCTGTTCTTGCTGAAAAGAAACCAGTCCTCTGAAGGAAGGAAAGTATTTCAAATAGAATCACAGAACCACAGAATTAACCAGGTTGATTTAAGATCATCAAGTCCAAACATTCCCCCAGGACTGCCAAATCCACCACTAAACCATGTCACTAGGGTCCCTTGTCTACATGGTTTTTGAACACTTCCAGGAACAAGTCATTTACTACAGCAATGGAGCACAGTACCCCAGTACATCGCTCAGAACAGTACACTGGGACAGTCCCCTTTCAGCCCAGCTGCTTCTTTTCTGCGTACTCCACAATTAGTGCTCCATAAGTTAGGAAGTGTTAGCATGTCCAATACAGCTGAGTGAAGCTAGTACAAAAGCGGTTTTGGTCAGACACAGTCTTCCCAAAGAATTTTATCCAGCCTGGTTGAAGTCTGAACTAGCAGCTAGCTCCTTTTGAAGCAGTAAACAGAAAACAGCACTGCTAGGGTGCCTCCATTAACCAAGAAAGGAGTCATGCGTGGTTTGGGATGTCAAAAATTAGTAAATTAAATTAACTTCCCTACCTTTCGGTATCTTCATCTCTTCCAGCCACACACCCTCAATGAAATCAGAAGGCATACTTCAGTCAATCCTAGTCCTCCATCAGACTTTCTCAGCCTTTTAGTATAATAGTCTTACAAATATTCTTACCTATGGACTGACAACTGACTCTCTTTTTTCTTGTAGGATCTTTCTCTCTTCTCTCTTCCAGCCCCTGAATGTCTGTGAGCGGCACTCACTTTAAGGCTTTTCTCATTGCTGCCTGTACCAAAGCTTAGAAGTGATTTTCTTTCTTCTGTTTTGGTCCTCTCTCTTTCAGTCAGCAGTTTAGCAAAAGAGCCATCTGCGTCTTTGGGGACAGTTCTTAGTTTTTCAAAGGCTGAACTTGTGTGTAAACTTGACACAGCCTTTGATGTGAACCCTACATTTACTTGTGCTGAAGATCCTTTGCTTTCTTGAAGATCAGTACATGGGATACTCAGGTCACTTCCATCATGTTCTTCAGCCTTGAACTGTGCTGTGCTGCTTACACAAGTGGATCTTTTTGAAAACCTCCTTTTTTGCAGATCCTAGAAATAAGTACCATTAAAACCATACATTAAAATTTTAGCATCTTTACAAAAACATGAAAACAAAGGAAAGCTCTATCACTGATTTCTGGGTTAAGAAATTTGTTTATTGTTAGAAATCAGGTTATATAGTAAATCAGATTTTTTTTTTAAACTATAAAAAGTAAGACATATGTACAGTTTTACTTAAAATTTGAGTACTGTTAAAGGTACTACATACTGTCAAAAACTGCTTTCTTTTACCAAAGAACATCAACAAAATAACTCCTAAAAGCTTAATTTAGGAGTTGCACCCACCTCAGAAAAAAAAAGGCATTTTACTGGAAAGACTGCCCACAGGTATCCAGTCTTTATTTCCAAATCAGAGAGATTTATAAAAACCCAACTAATTCAATTTAACTTCCATATTCACTTTGGTATTATTTAAATAATTTGTTCAAAATTGTGAAAAAAATAAGAACAAAAATGTTCTTATTGTTACAATCCTAATTTTACACAGGGAAAGACCCTGTCTACATAAAAGCAGCATGCAGAAAAAGAAGCAAGACTTTTAGAACTGTGTTGTGAAAACACTTACTGATGCAACATGGTCTGATTAGACCAATTTAGAAACATATTTCTAACTGAAATTAATTTTCAGTTCCAAACTGCTACTGATTAAATGTGGGATTTTGGGAAATAAATAAATAAATAGACAGATAGATAAAATAGCAAAAGAGATATCCATCGCTAAGGAAATTTGGAAAGCCATAGATACCATGAAGATAAAAAAGCCATTTTTCTAGGAATATGGAGAATCCCATCCACCAAGAGGTACCAAGAATCAAAAAGATTCATAAGGAAATTCTGTAACCTAAGATCACAGACAGACAGAGGGCACTTGCATGCAGTAGCTATATCTGAAACAGCTAGAATTTCTGCATTAACTAGAAACACTTCTCTAACTTACCGCATATTTTCAGACTGCCGATTTAATGGATTAGCATGCAAAAGTAATTTAATTATCATTTGCAAATTACTTTATCACAAAAGGTTACACATAAAATCTATGGCCAAACCAAGTATTTTAGAAGTGTTGAAAATCACCTCTGGTGAACTTGCTACCGGTCCAGCCATCATTCCTCTGACAATAAGGCTAGACCTGGGCCTTGGCTTCTCCTTCACTGTGGATTTCAGCTCCTCAGAAACCACTTCTGCTTTTAAATCTTCTCGACTATCTTTTAACTTCTTATCCCCATCAGAGAATAAGTGACTGTTGTGTACTGCCCCCGTGTGGCATTTTTCACTCTTGTGCTGATGTTTTCTGGATGGAAAGATTTTATCTAGTGAATTCTCAACATCATATCTACAAGGCAGAAAAAGGCAAAACTTCAAACAGCAAAATCATGTACAATAAAATCACTGAAAACATCTCTCAGCTAATTAAATCACTGCTGTCAAGTTACATGTTATCTAGCAACAGTACCCAAATATTCACATCTATATGTAGGCCTTCAGGACACTATTTCAATATCATTATTATGTGTCACAATTGGTTATAATATCTGCAACACTTTAATCTTATGCTTCCGATATTTACCATGCCATCACAGAAAGCAAACTATATAGAACAGATCAAACAGGTCCTAAGCTACCACCAGCCATTCCCATTCCTTTTCTACCTTCTCTGTTTTGGCAGTTAGAAAATTTGGTAACACTTTTGCTAGCATCTCTTTTTATCATTAACTTGGACTAACACTACTGGCCCCTGTCACTCTTTTTTTGTTCAAATGTGTAACACTTTACTAAGAAATGTTCTTTTGCATTTCAGTTCAAACTTAAAACGGGAAGTTTAGGTTAGATATAAGGGAACAGTTCTTTACTGTGAGGGTGGTGCGGCACTGGAACAGGCTGCCCGAGGAAGTTGTGAATGCTCCATCCCTGGCTGTGTTCAAGGCCAGGTTGGACATAGCCTCGGGTGATATGATTTAGTGTGAGGTGTCCCTGCCCATGGCAGACAGTTGGAACTAGATGATCTTAAGGTCCTTTCCAACTCTTAAGTATTCTATGATTCTATGATCTGTGTTTTTTTCTTGGCAATAGGTTACAATGCTGCTGTCATCTGACCTCTTCCATATTCTTTAGCCTGTTCCTTCAGGCAGCAACAGACGGTGTAGTTCACGCATTTGCACTTGTTTTCCTACACATAAAAAATGCTATAAACAAGCTTTTCTAAAATGCAGGTGAGTTTCCCCATGGATCTGAGACTCCATTTTTACAACACTATACACATTTCCTTCTTAGAAATATATTTTAACAAATCATGTTCTTATTAAGAAAAAAAAAAGTCATCATGATCAGTTCAACTTTCTTCATCAGCATCTGTTTCACTGTCTGCACAATATTAGATTACTCTTAAATGGAAGTTCTTTTATTGAGTAGCTCCCACTTCACTTAGACCTCTTTGGCTCAGTTTGTAAATTCATATTCTGTGTAACCTGAAAATGTTAGCCTTCTTTATGATAACTGCCACTGAACTGCTTTTTCACTTTAAGATCATTTCCTTCATCCTATTTCACTAGTAAAGCAATTCCATGAGTTGAAGCATCTTGCACAACAAAAATATTCCTTTCATTTAACCAATTAAAAATTGGTTTCTGAAGTAGTATGTCTCCTGCGGTTAAGATATGGTGCATATGTAACTGAAGGCAGCATGATAAGTCTGTGAGGAGCATTTGAGGACTGTGATTCCTGACCTAAGACCAGGTAACCCCTCACTGCCAAAAGATGGTGTTTCAGCTCAGATTGTTTAAACTGTTACAGACATTCAAAAAGACCTTAAGAAGTAACTTAAGAGGAAAGAAGACTCTTTAATAAGTAACAAGAGTACCTGTTTGATTATACTGTCCACTCCTAAAAGCATTGTTAAAAATTATCCAGACAGTTGAAATTAAAATTAACTTCAGGCACTGGCAGTTTGACCTGCTAATGCCTGACTTCTCCTTGGCCAGAGGGGATGGAAATGTCTGGTAGGATCACAGAGCTGCATGTTCCCATGGTGTTTCTCTCAATGGTCCATTCTGTGGGCTAAAATCAGACATGGCCAAGCTAACGCATCACCTACCCGTGACAGTTCTTGTTATAGGAGCTTTGCAGCCCTCTCCTACAGACTTCCCATCAAATGGCTGGAAGGAGACCTGATCTAAGCGAAAAATAGAGCCACCTGCCCAGGAGTGCCTACCTGTGTCTGAGGGTCAGGTTCTCAGCTGGTTTCAAAAGAAAAATCAGCTACAAATACTGATTTTTATCAAGACAGATCCTTAAACCCATGCTCCCTCACCACACCCACTCAGGCCATTTTGACTTCCTTGCACCTCTAGCCAACTTTGTCATGTCCCACTTTGGGAAGACATAACCAGCTAGATTGGTGCTGATGAAGGCAAGAAAGCACATACAAAAATCACACAAGATTTATATGGAAACCTGCAAGTCAATACAGTCCTTAAATCTGATTTATTGTGGGGGGGGGGGGGGGGGA